>LPNX011025473.1:1117102-1164811 GCA_001517045.1 Pseudotsuga menziesii | reverse complement strand
ATACATACATACATACATACATATATATATATATATATATATATATATATATATATATACTCAGTTCCAGTATTTACATGTTTCAAAATGGATGAATTATATTTACATGAGTTTTACATGTCTTCTACTGTTTATTTTACTTTATGATTGACGCGGTTTAATTTTTAAAAGTTATGAATGGGCAATATACTAGTCTAGAATGTAATTTTCCAATGAATCAACAATTGTATTATCAGACCTAGGGATATGCCTGTAAGTGATGGAATCTAAAGACCTTTCTAACAAACACACTCTCTGAAAGAGGCAAAGAAGTGTAGGGTTCCTGATAGTGTAAATGTGATTTAGGTGACAAACCACTAGCTGAGAGTCCATAAATACTACCAAATCATGAATGTCGCAAGACACAGCCTCGGTGAGTAAACCTATCACTGCCTAATACTCAGCGATGTTGTTGGTAGCTGGACCAATACAAACCGCTCCTGAACTGACTAAATATTGAGCTGGGGAATACAACACCCAAGCCGTTGAAGCAAGCTTCAAGGTATGACGGCATGCACCATCAGTGAAACCATAGAAATTCATCCAATATACATAACCAAAACATGGTATAAACAATATGGACATCAAAATCAAAACCATATTGAAAACGACAAAACACACTGAAATCCAAATATACATATATACAAGGTACCATACATAAATGTCTTAATCATAGTACCTCTTTAGGTACAACCCATTGCAAGGTTTCCCGAAGGATATCCCGTCATAATCTACGTGCTCATAAGTCCCTTTCTCTAAGACCTTACTAATGACAAAGGGATTGTACCACATGGATTCAAACTTTCCCTTCCCTAGTTTATCATGTCTCTGATCATAAGTGAGGACTACATCACCTTCATTGAAGACACGAGGTTGAAAAAATTTGTCATTTTGTGCCTTGACGTTGTTATAGCTCAAAATGACACATCTCTGCCTGTGACTACTTTCCTATGTTTTCGTCGCATGTCGACACTTCCATGACGACACTTCATGAAAAGTCACTGAAAAAACACCTAAATTGGAGGACCCATATTTTGAGTTTTGTAACTCTGTTTGACCTCATCTCTACACCGTTGGAAAGATATTTTTGTTAGCTAAAACTTTCTAGAAGACACCAAAGTCTGAAAATGCCTAGAAATATCCTAAAAATGAGTTTTTTTTTGTACGTGAGTTGCCTTAAGTCAAACCCGCGTACGTACACGACTTGCTCTCTATAATACCCGCGTACGTATGCGAGTTTCTATATACACACGAATTTCTATATTGGCAACCCGCGTGTATTTCTCGTGTACGCGACTGTTGTTTCTGCAACCCGCGTACGCCTCTTGAAAATGTCAAAAAACACGTCTTTTGAAATTTGGGTAGTTATGCAACTGACTCCTTCAGTTGTAACTACTTTGTCTTCACCCCTAACTCTTCCTTAACCATATAAATAAAGGTAGGGAGGTCCATGAGAGGGGACTTGAATCTTTGCATTGTTATGCTGGAGGATTTGGAGCTCTCTTTGCCCACACCTTTTCCCTAGAAGCATTCTCCTTGTGTTGCAGAGCTTGGAGGCTGAGTTCCTTGGAGAAGAGAAGCAGCAGAACTAGATCAAGGTTTCGTGAGGTGCCGAATTTGAAGAGAAGGTATACTTGTACTTGTTTTCAAGATTAATAAAGATGTGATGTCCTTCTTCTTCCCAAATCATTGTTCAATGTGTGATTGGATTTATGTTCATGATCATATGATGATGTTACTCAGATTATTATTTCAGGTTTATTTGATTATCATTGCTGTATATGTGGTCATATTGGTTTGAGGAAGGTATAATTCATTGTGCAGGTCTCTTGGAGCAAGAGGAGCAAGAAGAGGATTGAAGTGCTGCTTGGATCAACCTCCGTTTGGCTAAGGTATGAACCATTCCAATATCGGAAACTTGCTTATATATACTTGCAGAACCATTTGCATCCACTTTTCAACCCCAGTACGTTGATGGCGTCTTAAACCCTAGCCATAGGATACTTTCCTTTCCAACAGACGTGTTTTTTGTGTGCCTCGTTAGCCAAGGCAGCATCTCTCCTACTTTTATCAAGGTTGGTAAAGTATAAAAATATCTCTTCCTTGGTGGAAGTGTTTGGAGAAGTTCTAATGTGAGTTTGAGTGACGGTATTTGACACTCGATAAGGAGGACAACTTCCAGTCCATAAACCAACTGAAAGGGTGTGAAACCAGTTGTTTTTTTACTGAAGTCCTGTAAGCCCAAAGCACGGAAAAAGAGTCAAGTTCCAGTTGGATTTGTGATCTCCAACCATCCTAAGAAGCATGGTTTTCAAAACCTTGTTAATGGCCTCGACCTGAACATTAGCCTGCGGGTAATATGGAGTTGAGTTTTCATGGTGAAAACCCAGCTTAGCACTCGGCTCAGCCATCATCTGATTCCATAAATGAGATCTGTGGTCAGTGACTATATCTTGCGGGACTCCAAACCTAGCTATCACATGGTTGAATAAAAAAAGGGTGGTGGTCTTACCATCCTCTGCATATTTAAGCATTTCCTCAGCCCATTTTGTGAAACAATCCACAGCTATGATGATGTAACCATGCCCCCCATATAAGGTAGGCTTACAATGCATAAAATCAATAATCCACTTGGAAAAAGGGCCAACTACAATGACGTGGTGTAAAGTAGCAGGGTGGGTGCTCTTTTTTAGATAAAAGTGTTGACAGGGTGGGGTTTCTTAACCGCTTCATGACAATATTTAAAGATCGAAGGACAGAAATACCCAGCGTGAAGGATTTTTTGGGCTATATCCATCCCATAAAATGACCTCCACATGCTCCAGAGTGGCAGTCATACAGAACTTGTTTAGCCTCTTCATGTGTAAGGCACTGTTGAAGGATGGAATCGATACCACGTCGGTACAATGTATCATTCAGAATGAGATAGTACTTTGTGTGGTGATGGATACGATGACGATTGTCACGGGATATGTCGAGATGAAATCTCTGAGTTTGGAGATAGATAATCAAATCTCCATCCCATGGATCAGTTGTGCTTATCAAGAACAAAAATTCATCCAGGAATGAATCGTTGGGATTATTTTCTGTCAAAGCACAGGGAAGGTCACACATCAACTCCGCGAGACCAAGGATTTCTTCAAAGTGGCCTTGGAAAACTCAAGATAAAATTCCTGTAAGATAAAAATCCAGCGGGAATACTTTCCCCAAGCACCCAACAAGTCAGAATGTAATACATGGTGTTTTGATCTATGAGCATGGTTGTGGTACGAAGTAGAATGTAATGACGAAACTTTTGTACAACAATGACCATAGCCAGAGCTAACTTCTCCACACATGAGTAACAGTTTTCAGAGTCAATGAGACTCTTACTCAGGTAATATATCACGTGTTCTTGGCTGTTGGGATTGTCCTGCGCTAGAACCATTGCAATGGTAGTAGGGAGGTGACAACGTACAACATAAAGTATTTTGAATAATCTGGGGGGTGTATCACGGGTGAATGGGTCAGAGCATGCTTCAGATTATCAAAATCTCATTGGGCCTGGTCATCCTAGAAGAATGGAGTATCCTTCTTCAGGAGACGCATATAACCGTGTGTTTTCTCTGTGAAGTTGCACATGAAACGATGAAGAAATTTTTCCTTCCACTTCAAACTTTGGAGCTCAGTAATGTTTGTCGAGGCAGGTAAGTCCAAAATAGCAACAATTTTCAGAAGACAATATGGATGCCATCTTTGGAAACCACAAATCCAAGAAGGCATCCAATCTCAACACAAAAGACACATTTGTGTGAGTTTAGACGTACATTATAATGACGACACCTAAGGAAAATGTCTCTAAGGTTCCCTGGATGGTCTTCCCATTGCTGCAAATGAGCAGGGAGATCGTCAAGGTATGGTTCCACGGTGTGCTTGATATCATGAAAGGCATAGGACATGGCTCGCTGGAATGTAGCTCCGATGTTCTTTAGGCCAAAAGGTAACTTCCAAAATGTGAAGGTTCCCCAGGGGAAAATGAATGTCGTTTTATGCTGACCGACGGGCATAATCTCTATCTGATTGTAGCCAGAAAATCCATTCATGAAAGAGAAGATGACGCTCCCAGCACATTTATCGATGATCCAATCGATATGTGGAGTAGGGAAATTGTCCTTAGGACAAGCATTATTCAAGTCTCAAAAATTGATACAGACTCTAATAGTGGCATGTTTCTTAGCCATAGGGACAATATTAGATATCCATTCCATCAGGGGTATGGGATAAATAAACCCCACCTTTAGAATTTTTCCCACTTCAGCTTTAATAGCTGCAACCTTCCTAGGATGGACTTGACGTAATTTTTGTCAAACATGTTTTGTCGTGGGATAGGTTCTAATCTAGTGTACAACAATTGACGGATCAATCCCAAGCATCTCCTCATACGTCCAGGCTAAAAATATTATGGAATTCTTTGAAAAGAGATCTATAACTTTCAGTTTCATCTGTCAAGCAGTTCTGGCCTACATGGACGTGTTCAACAGTTCCGAGTTTGACTGATATGTCAATCGGGGTTGTCTTAGTGATGTTGCAAATATTTCCTTCGAAATATGTGTCTTGCAAAAATACAGGTGTTTGTGGATTGGTAAGGAGGAGAGTATTGACCTAGCATAGGGATGTTATTCACAGTGGGAGTAGTAACATTTAGTGAACAAAATTCAACTTGATCGATAGCTAAAGTCTTCCCCAAATGCAGAAATTGGAGAGTTCGAAAGACTCTCGAAGCGACAACATTCATAGTATAGAACCAGTTTCTCCCCAATAGAATATTGTAGTCTAAGGGAGCATCAACTACCTCCACCTGAATGGAAACAGTGTTTCCCCCAAGCTCGACTGGAAGGGTTGGTAACAGCCCATGAGGCTGGAAACCTCATCCATCAAAAGCTTTTAAGGTCGTAGGTGACTTTGTAAGTTTAGGGGAACCAATGGCTCTCCAATAGGATATAGACAAAGCTGAGGTTGAATCTCCCTCATTCAGAACAGTACAATGGACCTTTCTCCCAACTACTCTAGAGGCAATTTGAAATGCAAGTTGGTGAGGTAATTTGGATTTATAGTTATCCACATTGAAATGTATTAGGTTGGTTTTATCTGGGTCTAATGCCCCCAAATCCGTTAGCAGGTTTTTATGCTACGTTGGACAACTTTGGAGTACCTCCAGGGTAGACATTGCACAGGGTCCCTGAGCTAAATATTCAACTACATCGTAGAATTGTGTAGCTTAGGCGTTGGGATTAAAAACACTCTTCCTAAGGGTAGCCTTAGGCAGTCATAAAATAAAATCGAGATTAGGTTTCTCGATGATGACAGGGCCATTAGACGAAGATGGAGGGGAAATAGTAGAAGGAACTTTCTCGAAAGAAGGATTTTCGTCCTTCTTCTCTATCAGTTTATCGTAAGAATGACTACGAGTACTCAAATCGATGGTATCTAAGGACATCATTCTAATTTCTTCTGTAGAATTTGAGGTCCCTTGATTAGACATGTGGTCTATCAATTGTTGCTGAGATGGGAAGGGATAGGTTAGCACCGCTAGGGTGGGGTTACTTTTCAAAAATTTACTAATCTCTTCACGACAAGGGAACTCCTTTGTGAAGTGATCGCCACCACATAACAAGTAAGGGTACTTGGCCTTTCTCTTCCCTTTACTATCATTCTCTGTGGTCATAGCCTTAGGATTCTCCTATTTGTTTCTAGGTTTTTTATTTTTACCTTTACCCTTTTTCTTATTGTTGGGTATTTGCATACTTTGGATAGCGTTTACCTCGGCGGAAACCGTAGGAGTTGAAGGAGTAGTAGCATAAGCATTGTGTTGTTTGGCAGGTTTGGCTATTGACAAGGGATGGATTGAACCAACAACCCCGTCAACAGGAGTCTCTGTGGGTGGCTTAGTGGGGTCCGTGCTAGGACAAGGAGCTTGAGGGATTAGGTCATATAGAGTTTCGTATTGGGAATATTCCAAGTCCAGATAGTGAGCGTGATTGATAGCTTGCTCTTAGGTAACAACACCACCCATAGCCACATCTCGGGCAATGGGAGGAAACAAGAATGTCAAAACCCCAAATTTTCTGAAAATTTTAAAATTTACAAATTTACAAATCATTATCATAAAATGCAGTATAACTAATCATTAATTAGTTCTATGCTAACAACTTGCTATTGAATTCATCAGTTGATTGTGTTTAGAGATAGAATAGCTCTTTCAGTTTACTGAATTTTGTTTCTCTTTGGACCATAAGGTGAAACTGTCATGCAAAATTGGCTTACTTAGCTTTCGAGCTAACGCAACAGTTTTCGCTTTTCTTACAGATATACAGGTAAGAGATTATGGTGCTGCATTTTCGCAATTCTAGAGTAATTGCTACAAGTTCCTCGCAAGAGAAACAACTCTATAAGAAAGTAAGAGATAACCATTTTATCTCATGTTAAGGTATATTTAAACTGGTTCTTTTCTTGTAGAAGTAATTTATGTTCTTGTTGGTCGATTATCTTCTCCGTTTCTATTGCAGTTCTAAATTATAGATAGTATCTTACTGACTCTTAAAAATCAGAATAAAAGAAACAGAGCTATGAAATCTATAGTAAGAGTCCATCTGTAAACAAGGCATTTCAAGTCAAGTGAAAACTGATAAGGGGTACTATGCAATATTATAACTGTATGGATTATCCTTACTAAGTCCCAACTTATTATTGAGGCTATTCTTTATGTAAAACATCGTTTCCACATAATAATTACTACTCTTTTTCCTTTTTAACTTTATACCACATGCTACTATCTTTATCACTGTAATTAAATCATTTAAATAAAAACAAGTAGAAAAGGATCTTAATCCTTAGTCTTCTATTTAATGCCCTCTTTTATAATCTTCTAAACTATACTATCAATAAAGATAGTTCGCTTATAAAAGCTAAAAAATCATTGAATGATTTCATAATACTTATCACAACCCTTGAGTATGTAAGTAAACAAAAGACTATTTATTCCAAAAGTGATTTTTACACTAGTGATAACGTTATTACTTTAAACATAGGATGATGTTAAGTGTAAAAGAATAATAGTTATGACCAAAGAATCACTTATCTGGAACTTTTGTAACTCTATAGTTTTTATACTATTATCCTTTTTATTTCCTTTGGTAACTAAGCACTTTATAAATAGAGAAAGGTTTTTAAAAACCACAATAATGCCAAGATAAACTATTGTTTTCCCCTTACCTTATATAACTTTCCAATCCTCCAATTATATAGATGCTCGGAATAACAAATAATAAGGTTCTATATTAAGAAAAATACTTTTCATAGCATCAAACCTTATACGTTGAGGAGTTATCAACATGTTTTAATATAATTTTGATGACTACGATAATGGGGTTGACAATAATGAACACATTATTTCTTGCATGCAGCGTAAGGGTAGAATGATCTCTCGTGAGGACTATGGATAAAATTTGGTCAAATAGAATGATTGGGAAATCATTCTCTCGGCGAGTTGTTGTTTTTAATACTATAGTCAAAACCCACAGCTCGTAAACAAATTTACTGACTATCGTGGCCTCTCCTCAGCCAAGTGTTGCATGGTTAAATGAGCTGTTGGTAAACCCTAGCCCTCATTGTCTCCTCCTCCTTCGGCGCCTGTCGTCCGCGATGGTGCTGAGGCACCCCTATGTTGTTCTCCTCTGCAGCGACTTAATCCATCTCATCTTCTTGCTAAGACTCGTAGATTCGTTCTCCTCTGTTGATATTTAGTTGGCCGTCCCTCCATCGTGCTTTTCTCCGCCATTCCTAAACAAACCCTAGTCTATGAATTTCGCCTCCATCGGTGAGGATTGATGGTTTTATCCTGCTATAATGCGATTTGCATACAGCTGAGATTTGTTTCTTCTCTTGCTCCTTGCAGTGGAGTTTGCTTCTTGCGTTAAAGGTTGTGACATTGCTGTTACGATTTTAGTTTTTCTTCGAAGGAACAGGTAAGAAATACTAGATTGAAATGCTTTCTTGCTTGTTTGTTTTTATTTTCCTTAAAATTATAATTTAATTTACAACATTTACTAAAGAGGTTTCAAATTTGCGAATACAGGATTCTTTGTTCTCCAGTGTATGCGACTGTGGGTAAAATACTTGGACAACAGTCTGCAAAACCTGGTAAGCCTGGTTACACCATGGCTTGTTCTCCTTATGGTTTACATTGGACCCTTCGGGGATTGGCTTTAAGAAGCCTGAAACCCTTACGGCCTTGGTTTAATCTTATAAATGCTGGTTAAAAGAAACAGTATGGGAAACCCCTACGCTATGTGAGGGTGTTACGCCTTAGGCTGCGGTTGTATATATTAATTTTCTTTCTGCATTTTAAGTTCTGTATATAAAAAAAAACAGAAGTATTGGGCTGTAAGCCTGACTGTGGATGAGGTTACGACCTCGACTTCTCATTTTTACTGTACTCTTAAAGTTTAGGGTTTTCACCCAACGTTTTATAATATAAACTAATATACTGATTGTCCGTAGCTTTTGGATTGTATTACAACATGTATTTTCAATTTATGAACTGTATAGGATTAATAAAATACTGGCTTATGACAGCCTTATAATGTTAGTTTATAATGCGGCCGTAAATAAAAATGTTGTCTTATCTTTATAGTTTTGTATTTATTTGCATAAGTTGGAATTATAGGGTTAAACCCTAATTTTACAGTTGATGAATAATACAGTTTCTCATTCTAAGATTTTATATATAAAGAAAATACAAACTCTATTTGTATCTGTAGATTTATTAAATTAATAAGAGTTACGTTATTCTGCTTATTGCTTATTACAGTTCAAATACTGTGTCGATTTTCTGAAGGAACTTTCTTTAATGAAATTTATATCAGGGTTTCTGTACCTGAGTTATACATTGGCTTAATTGTAAGGTTTACAATTGTTAAGTGATAAATATTTATATAGGGTTTATACCCTTTAGTTATGTAGGTCCTTTCAATACTTTGTTTAATTTAATTTAACCATATTTGTAAGTAATATCAAAATTACCTTGTATTACAGAAGGTACATTTAGCTCAAAATAAAAATAAAAACCATAAGGTCCTTACCTTATGCCTTGAAATGAATATTAACTCTAGATTATATAACGTGACATATTATCCTATAATAATAATAGTTAATATTATATACAATAACCTTATTTATTTAGAGTAATAGATTCTCTATCAGTTTATCCTTGTTTAACCTATAACACATAGAGGATATAAATCTGTTGATTATTTCTGTATAGCTATGTAATTACTTTATGAGTTTAAATAATATTTAATCAGTCTGTTAAAATAGGATATTACTTATGAAAATTAAAAATAAAACGAATAACTTTTCTTTTGGTCTATCTTATGTAACTATATTTAGTAGCATGCATTGATAATCCATAAAAGATAGGGTTACCATTCTAAATAATGTTAGAAATTGATTTAATAAAGGAAAGGAAAAGTAAAGGAAAAGATAACATTAATGTAATACATCAATTCTAACTAGTTTATTTGATTATAGAGTTAACTCTGCATTTATTTACTTCTACCTTCAGTACTGTTACTTGGACATAACCAGTTAAATTATTTTTAAACTAGAAGGAAGAATTAGTAAAGTTTTCAGTACAGTAGAATGAACTAAAGTAACCTTAATCTATCTGCTTTGATAATAAGACTACTGAAACGATTACTGTACATAAAAACTAGTCATCTCTGTAAGCACGAAACAACTATCAGTAAAAAACAAAACAAGCATTCCTTCTGATAATATGTAAAGAAACAAATGTCTAAATTATAATCTCATCATACATCTTTCTATAATTTCTACCTCTGTGCTGGAGTACGGTCTGGTAAACCCAGATGTGGAAAAACACAGTAGGTCTTTACCTTTCATCAACAGGTGCAACTACTGATAAACTAGAACCATTACATCACTAACCAACTAATTCTTTTGTCAAGCAAGCATAACATTTATCCATTCACACATATTAAAACATAAATAGATAAGTGACAGAACCTGTTTGACCTGAGACAACAACAGCAATGGGAGGCCGTTCCTCCCTACCAACTCCTGGAGAGCGCTCAGACAGCGACTCCTCAGGACCCCCGAGCTTGCTCTGGTCTCCCTTGCTGGAACTAGGTGCAGCAAATTCAGATACCAGTCCTCAATCTCAGTATTAACTCAGAACTTATCAATAAGTTCTCCCAGCTAAAAAGCTGTGATAAACCAAGTTACTGCAGCAATCCTCTCACACAACTTCCTTACTGTTTTCCCTCTTTCCTCAATAAATTTCTTGAATAACATTCACCTGAATGAATTCTCTCTGGAAAATATCTGAGCAGCCTCAGCTCTCTTCATTGAGTACTTTTAAAAGATTGCCTCGGTCTTTTTTGGGTTAACTGTCATTTAATGAGCCACCTACTCTGATCCCACTTTCTTGGGGGATCATGACCCCAAATGTAGGGAAGTTGCCACCTGCAACTTAGGAAGTGTTTGAGGATGCTGCCACTTGTATTTTGCCTTCCACCTAGTTCCATCCACCAGTTTGACCAGTAATCTCTTTTTAACAGCTCTCCCATGCTGTTGTCTCCACAATTTATTTATTAATAATAAAAATATTCTGAATTACATTCCAATTCTGTTGACTTTGCTGAGTCATCAATTCCTACTTAGCATTAAATTTAACATAATGTCTCAGGAATATAATTAAAACAATTTACATAATTTTACAAAATTGGGGTATGTGACATACACACCCCCTTAAAATGTAACATCGTCCTCGATGTTACTTATTCTTCATCCTCTGCAACCTCCTGGAACCGATTCGGGTATGCTTCCCTCATCTTACTTTCCAGTTCCCAGGTAGCTTCTTCAGGACTAAGGTGCTTCCATTGCACCTTCAGCTGTCCAATCGTGCGGTTCCGCAGAGTAATTTCCCTCCTCCCGAGGATACAGTCCGGTTCCACCAGAACTTCTCCTTCTGGTTCCACTTGTACAACATTACAATCAATTACATGAGTAGCATCATGAACATACTTTTTCAGAACAGAAATATGGAAAACATTATGCACTTTCAAATTAGGTGGTAACGCTAACTGATATGCAACTTGACCAATTCTGGATAGAATTTCAAACGGACCACAGTAACGTGGTGCTAGTTTTGCACAACTCCCCAGTCTTAGGGAGATTTTCTTTGGTCTTACCTTTATGAACACGTGTTCATCCACCTGGAACTCTTTGGGAGTTCTTTTCAAATCTGCTTGGCTCTTTTGTCGATCCTGTGCCACCTTTAAGTTTTCCTGTACTTGTTTCACAATCTGTTCCATTTCCTTCAATAATTCAGGCCATAACATCAATATATCTACTGGATTATTACAGGAGATGGGAGTGATACATTTACGCCCATACAGAATTTCAAATGGGCTGAACTTAGCTAAGGATTGATAGTTATTATTGTAAGCAAATTCTACTAAATGCAAGTAATCCTCCCACTTACCTGGCTGATCCTTAACATACATTCTTAACAGATCTTCCAACACCTGATTCACTCTTTCTGTCTGTCCATCTGTCTGAGGATGAAAATAGGTGCTGAAATTCATTGTTGTGTTTAATCCTTTAAACAAGGATTTCCAGAAATTCCCTATGAATTTAGGATCTTTGTTTGAAATAATAACCTTAGGTACTCCATGTAACCTAAAAATCTACTTTAGAAATATATCGGCTATATTGGCAGCCTTTTAGGTAGTCTTGACAGGAATGAAGTGTGCTGCTTTACTTAACTTGTCCACCACCACCATAATGGAATCATTCTGATTCTGATTTCTGGGTAATCCAGTAATGAAATCTAAGCTGATTATCTCCCACTTCCAACTAGGAATAGGCAAGGGTTGTGATAAACCAGCTGGATGTTGGTGTTCTATTTTCACTTGTTGACAGTCCAAACATCTAGCTATATACTCAGCTACTTCGGATTTCATATTAGGCCAAAAATATTCTTTTCTTAACATGGTGACAGTATTCTGGTAGCCTGGATGCCCTGAGTAAGGGGTTTTATGAACTTCATCCAGAATCAGCAATTTAACCTTAGGTACATTAGGCACATACAGTCTGTCCTTAAACAATAAAAATCCATCTTTATTTAGACTATAACCTTTTATTAAATTTTCTGTAGGTTCTTCTTTAGCTGTAACCTGTAATTTTTGATAAATTTCATCCAATTTTATCCCTTCAGTCAGCTGTTCATTTAAATTAGAAGCATAAGTATTGATTGCTGCTGTAAAATTCAGCTTTGCATTTCTGCTCAAAGCATCAGCCACCTTATTTTATTTTCCTTTTATGTGCTGAATTTCGAAATCGTATTCACTTAAGAAGGCTAACCATCTTGCTTGCCTTGCATTTAAGTTAGGCTGATCTAAAAGGTATTTCAAACCTTTATTATCAGTCATTAAAATAAACTTTCTGCCTATTAAGTGGTGCCGCCACATCTTTAAGGCATGAATAACAGCAGCAAGTTCTAAGTCATAAGTGGCATAATTCTTTTCGTGAATCTTTAATTTTCTAGACTCATAGGCAATAACATGCCCATCCTGAGTCAGCACTCCGCCTAAACCATCATTACAGGCATCGGTGCATACCACGAAATCCTTGTTAGGATCTGTTATTCTTAGAATAGGCGCAGTTGTTAATAAAGTTTTTAATTTCTTAAAACTTTCCTCACATTTTAAGTTCCAATGAAATTTCTTGCCTTTATTTTCCAAGGAAGTGATTGGATTAGCTATTTTTGAAAATCCCTCAATGAATCTCCGGTAGTAACCGGTAATTCCCATGAAGGACCTAACATCTGTAATGTCTTTTGGAACTGGCCAATCTTTGATTGCCCGAATCTTTTCAGGAGCCACAGAAATCCCTTCCTTAGTCACTACGTGACCTAAGTACTGGATTTCATCCTTAAAGAAATCACACTTGCTGAACTTCGCAAAGAGCTGTTGCTCTCGCAGTTCTTGTAAAACTATCCGTAAGTGTTCCTTATGTTTCGCTTCATTTTTAGAATAAATTAAGATGTCATCGATAAATACGACAACAAATTTATCTAAGTATTTATGCATTAGATTATTCATCAGACACATAAAGACAGCTGGGGCATTAGTAAGCCCAAATGGCATTACAACAAATTCGAATGTCCATACCTTGTTCTAAAGGTTGTCTTGAAAATGTCCTCATCTTTAATTCTTACCTGATGATATCATGATCTCAGGTCTATGTTCGAGAACACCGTAGCTCCACGCAGTTGATCAAATAGATCATCTATGCGGGGCAACGGATATCTATTTTTAATAGTCATTTTATTTAGTTGACGGTAATCTATGCATAGTCGCATAGTTTCGTCTTTCTTTTTAACAAAGATTACTGGTGCTCCCCAAGGGGACACACTGGGTCGAATATACTTTTTATCTATTAACTCTTTTAACTGTGATTTTAATTAATTGAGTTCTAAAATATTCATACGATACAGAGCTTTCGAGCTAGGTACAGCACCTAGTACCAGCTCAATTGTGAAATCCAGTTCCCTCCTAGGAGGTAATCCTGGAATTTCCTCCGGAAATACATTCGTAAATTCGTTTAACACGGGAATATCCTCTATTTTTATTTTATCTTTTTCAGATTTATTTGCCTCATCTGTAATAGTTACAGCATAGGCTTTGCACCCTTTCCTGACTTCTCTTTTGAGTTGTAAGGCAGAAATCTGCCTAATTACAGTTTTCCTAGGAACACCCTTAATTGTTACTGGTGGTTCATTATTATTTACACACGTAAATGTTTTATCAAAACAGTTTAAAACTACTTTGTGCTGTTCTAACCAGTCCATACCAATCAATAAGTCATATGAGCCAAGTGGCAGAACATTTAACTTAACAATAGTTTTAAAATCATTCATAACTAAAGCACATTCCTTAACATAACAGGTCACTTTCCTTTTTGCCCCTGTGGCTAATTGAACTAACCAGGAGTTATCAAACTTTTCAACAGTCAAATTACACTTTTCTACTATCTGAGGTGAAATGTAACTAAGACTAGCACCTGGATCTATTAAAATAGTTACAGGGTTTTGGTTAACCATACCTTCTACTTCCACCATGGAAGTTTGATAATCAGCTTGGCGGTTCTCCAATGCTGCATTGATTCGGGGCATAGTCCTTGCAAAATCTCCAACAGTCATTTCATCTTGTATAGTATGAATATTGCTGTTTGGCTTCTTCCGATTTGGGCAGACTGAAGCATAGTGCAGGCCATTGCACTCCCAGCACTTAACAGGCTCCTTCCGTTCGAAATTCTTAGTGAAGTTTCCATGATTGTTTAAAGCTTCCTTGCCCTTGAAGTTATTGGAATTATTGGAATTATTAGGAGCACCATTTCTATTTCCCTGGAAGTTCTTACCATTAGAATGATTTCTGTTCTTATTATTCCTGAAATTCTTCTGGGGTACAAACTCTTTTTTCTTGAACTCAGGTTGATTACTGTTCTTTTTAGCCTTCCAATTGGCTATACCTTCTTTCTTTTTGTTCTGTTCAAAACAGAAATTTGCCTTTCTCATGGCTTCTTCCAGAGTACATGAAGTACCTTTCGATATACCTCAAGGGTATGTTAAAGGTCGTTCTATATACCGACGGTACATGGAAGAACCGTGCAGGCCCTGGGTTGCAGTGCAGGCAATAAATGACAACTCCTACGTTTTACGACGCCGGAACACGTCTCTAACCTATCACTCAAGTTACTAATATTTTTAACCTATAGCTACCATTAATTTTAAGTTGAACGGTTAGCTGAATGCATGGATTTATTACATAAAAGTAAAACCATGCAATTATGATATGCAAATTCTTCACTTTACCATTCAAAGCATGCCTACTTGCGGGAAGGAGAGGGTATTTTCTTTTCAATTTCGTTTCAAATCCAAAACTTTCCCAAACAGTCTAACTAAACAAAGCTTTCTGAGAATATAAAAAAGCAAAACACTTCTATTCTAATTTTTTGAAATCAAGCAAATAGGGTGAGATCTCTTTTCTTAAAAAGAAAGACAAAAAACACTCAAAGGCATACTAAGTACTTTTTCATTTTTTCTTCAAAAATGGAAAGATCTAACTTAAAACTATGATATTTTTTTCTTTTGATGAGACAAGAATGTAAAAGAAAGAAGAAAAATGGAGATCTGAAAGCTTATGAGGCTAGTCAGATACCTAATAATTCATCTTCAAATAGAATTATAACCAAATCTCAACAAAAAAATTTCTTTTTCAAAAAGAAAAAAGAAGTCTTTCGTAAACTTTAACGAAAAATGAAAGTAAAAAACCAACAAGCAAGTCTTCCTTTTCAGTCTTATCAAACATCAAGAGGAGATCTAACTAAGTAAAGCTTCCAAGCACTCCTTTCAAAAAATGAAAACCATGCACACAAGCAATTAAACTGGCGAGCATAATCTAGATTTTTTATTTCAACAAAACAAGCATTTACCACATCCAAATTTTGAATCTAACTACTCAGATCTCTGTAAAGAAGCCCAAACATTCAGGACTGAAATCAAAAAATCAAACCAAACTTTGAAATGACAAGTCTTAAAAAGGGCCTACCTGGCACCACGTCTTGAGGGTTGGTGACAAAGCATTTTTGGCTCAGCATCGCTTCCTGCTAACTAAACACAGGCAGTGGCACCGGTAATCGATCACTAGACACAAGCGGTGGCACCAATTCCTTCCCACTGTGCATGCACGGCGTCCTGTATAAGTCAAGAAACAAAAGAAGGGTGAAAAAAGCAAAGTTAATCATTGTAGTACTGGCATAAAAATCATGAATTGATAGGAATATGAAGTACAAAAGGTAAGAATGAATCATATCTAAACATATCTGATAATACTAAACCAAGATGTCACTCGATCAGCTAGTAGATCTGATCAACTGAAACAAGATCTCACTAGATCAGTGAGTAGATTTGACCAATGAAAGACTGGAGCTTGGATTTCGGATAAGAGTTTGAAGACCAAGGAAGATCAGATCTACTGAAAGATCTTCCCCTGTGGAGTTTCTAGATTTGTTGCTAGGAAAAATGCACCTCCTGCGAACAAGAGTTGTTCCTCTGGTCTGAATGGTTCAGATCTAGAACAAATGTGTTACATCAGGGATGGAAGAATTCCCCTATAAGTTGTGGAGATCTGGAATGAGTCCCTTTGATGGAGTAGTTGAGTTGTTTCCTGTGGTGACAACTCTTCACGGGTGTACCTGCATAATCACTTGAAACCAGCAAACAAGATCAAAAGAACCCGAATATAAACCACAAATCTATGTTAGTGACTAAGGAATCCAATAGTAAATACATGATAATAACACAACATACTTTACAGGAAAGGAACCAAATTTGCATTAATAGATGAAGAAGAAGTTTACAACCTTTTCCTTAGTGTCGATATGCTCCTTCACAATGTCAATGTCCCATCCCCAAAAGCTCCAACTTGCTCCTCCTATGCTCACCCTACTGATTTAGGCCAGAATGTCAATGCAACAGCATAACTTTTCTCTCTCTCAACCATGGGATATGAGCCTGCTTTTATAGGCCTTGGGAGGATAAGAATGGTTGAGTAAATGGTGGGTGAGGTGGATAAGAGATCCCAAAAGGATGTATCTCGAGTCCAAGTGGTCCCCAGGTGTAGGGATAAGGGTGCCACGAAGCCTTCCTTCAAGAAGCTTCATGGAAACCTCTCTTTTTCACTTTTTACCAAGGGTACCGCTTCAACTTCACTATGACAGAGCGGTGACAGGGCAGAACCGGGCCTTGAACAAGAGGTAAAGGTGGTGGCACCACCTACTGTCAAGAGACTATAGATGTTAGTGAAGAAGGTAATGCAACTTGACTTAAGGGCAGAAGCGGTGTTGGATTTTCATATGCAGGATTGAAGTCTGGGCCAACATTTTCACTTCACAACTTGGGATTTAGGGAAAATACTGATGGTTGGGACCTCATCACATGATGATGACGAGATTTATGTGTAACATTTTTTCTGCTCAAATTATTAGTGTCAGTCATGTTTGATAGCCCTTAGTTGTTTCATAGGACATGTTATTGTGAAATTCATTAGAAACCAAATTATATATCATTGAAATAACTTTAGCGATATTGACATTCCAATATCATAAATCAGTTCTTCCAATGTCAAACATCAGAAGTCAGCATGAGTTTGAACTTCATTCTCAATGGTCATGCCAATCCCGATGTTGACACGCCGGACCTCAGAATTCAGCACTAGACAAACAACAAAATTACCATGACCTTTTCGACACTGACACTGGCATCACCACCTCGGCTTCGAAACCTCAATGATTCACATATGCATTGGACACAATCACCCTCTGACTTGGAAGATGGAAATCAAAATTTAGAACCAAGCCAAATCTCCACAAGGAGATCTTTATTTCATCATCGGCATCGGAACCACATATTTCCCCTTCGATAGGGAATCTACCCCATCGAAACTTAACATAAACATCAGAAAATACCTCCATAGATCCTGTTACGTTCTGACAGGATAAAAAAGAGGTTAATCATAAGGTTTAGGCACATATCAAGTTCTATAAACTGATTGACACCTAAACATAGTGAAGTTAAGAAAAATGACTAAGGAAAAAATTTGCCATTGATTGAATTTTCAATCTATAATCATTCAACAGACAAAACTCAAACGAGACTATGGATTGTTTAAGTAATCCATCATTGATTTAAATAAATGTAAACATATGTTATCTCAGGCATAGATCTAACTAATGGAATTATAGACAAGTCTTTTTATCTTAAATCTCATTCACATTAAGTCTGAAGAACAAAGTTCCAACTAAACATTTAATTATGAAACGTTCATATTTAAAATAACTACTACAATAAGGAACAAATCATAAGACTTTGTATAGTTAAGGAAAGAATTCCATAAATAGGTATAACAACCTCCTTCGGGATTACAACATCCTTCTGGAACAAGGAATTCATAGGTTATAGTGAAGACATTCTAGCTCAAACAAGACAACTTGTAAACATTTCCCATTAGCATTTCTATGATGAAATGACTGTAAAACCGAAATGTAAATTACTCAGGAACATAATTCATCCATCTACATAGAGGAAAGTCAATGAACAAAATGCAAAGTTCATATGTGATAAGAAATTTACTAGTTTCTTATGACAATTTATCACAATTCATTTATTCAGAAATCCATTAGTTATCCTTCAGAATCCATTGGTTTAACTACCAACAACCAACAAAGGAATCAATATTAAATTACAATATTGATGGACACAATGTATAGGTCATATTATAAATTAAATTTCAGAACATATCAACAACTTATCATTTAATTAACAAGAATTCAGCATGAACAACATACACATTTGGTTCTTTCACATAACCAGATATATAATCAAATACAAAGGTAATAAAAAACTTCAGGCACTTATCTAAATTCAAGATAATTAACAACTGGCTTTGTGGCAGCTACGCTCCACCCAATCGTAGGAAATCCTGCTCATATATCTCTTAGCAGAGTTACCACCCCCGAGCTAAGACTCATGTACTCACTAGCTAGACTACTCACCAGTTCTAGGGTTCTCAAAATTCTCACTTGACAATCAGGGAAATTGGATCAGTACCAATTCCATATCAAACAATGCAATTCATTCCCTTAGCTTCCTTCTGTAAGCATAACATTGAGGAACAACACTATTCATAGTGCTCAAAATTCCACCAAGTTAATTGCATGCACCGTTTTCCATTTTGCTGGAGCAACTAGAGGAAACCATGGACACGACTATAGCAGCAATATTAATCACAAGTTCATGTTTGAGCTCGAAGGATTTCAACCATCTTGATGACCACTACGTAATAGTCAAATTTAAAATTCACTCAGGTTCCAGACACAGTTTCCCAATCTAACCAGCGATTCCGAATTGACCTTCACTTGGATCTCTTCCTTCTCCTGAATTAATTATGTTACATCCTTTTTCCTTGGCTTCGCTTCTTTGCACACACTGCCACTTCTCTCTTTGCACTCAACCGACCAACAACTGCCTTCGAAATGACTTACCACCTTTTCCCTTGCGTGCATTCCCCAAGGCACATGTAAAGGTAATTAACTCTCCCTTAATCACCTTTTAACCACAGTTAACTATTAAATCAGGTTTAAGGATAATTAAGGATGTTTAGGCTCACTTAAGGACATAAGGTCGTCTTTGATGTATTCAAGGTTAAAATAAGGTTATAAAATATCCCCCTAGGCCATCTACCACTTTCTTATTGTCTCTCTAGTGAATATACTAGTCCCTAACTTCTCATCGTTATGCCTCAGCCACAGCCAGTTGTAGATTTTTAATACTAATAATTACAAAAATAAATAATAAGTTTCAGCCTCTTGGAAATTCATAGTCAATTAGTTATCATAATAGGGGTTTAGATGAGGGATATTACACTCTAAATTCTCTACCATGGATCCAATATAAAAGTGACAAACAAATATCACCATGGGGATCAACCTCCTCTTCTCTCATTGTCTATTGTGAGTTCCCCTCTTTCTTATATCTTTATATATTTTCATCCTTTCTCTATTTTATAATATCCTTAGTCTTAGCTTATCTTTGATATGATTCCCTTCAAATTCCTTGTAGATATTGGAGTACATAGATCATGCAGAGTTTAAAGTCTTAGAACCTTGTTTGTTATTGTTGATAGTATTTTATAATCTTCCAAGACATTAATTAATTTCTTATTTTAATATTTTATTGCCTTCAATATAGTGTCTTGGGATTTTATGAGAACTATTTGACATTGATTCCCTGCTATAATTTTGAAAGGTGATTTCCTCTTGAATCCTTTTTGATACTTTGGGATATATTTGGTTAATTTTGGTGAAGTTTGTGAGATAATATTGTTGAACATTCATTGTTAATTTATATATGGAAAGACATTGTAATGCCATTTCATCATTGATTATGTTGTGTCATCATGTTATTCATGTGTTCGTATCCTAAACTTGTAACACACTGGTTTTGACCCCATGGTATTGAATTGCATATGATGTAAATAGCGTTAATAAATCATGGTGTGGAGCTCAAGGCAAAGGCCCCACCATGGATTTAGTATTTTATGTTTCGGCAATTAAAATCGATGCCGACGGTTTATGTGCTAGCTAGGAACAATATGTTTTGAGACACCATGTAACTATGCAATTAATAAAAATACCACAACTAGCTATGCGCCGCAACGTTAAAGAGATGGGGGCATGATTGCACAAGGAATAGGGAGGGGGGAATATTCAAACCCTTGAGCCAATGGGGAAAAGGCAAATGTAAAAGGGAAAACCCATATAATGGTCAACTACCCATTTTGTCCTTTTGTGCCCAGTCATCTAGAAGTGGTTGAAGAAGTTATTTCCTTGGGATGGGAAAGGTATGAAGGTCAAATTCGAATTTGGTAAGCCACCCATTTTTGGAAAACGTGTTTTTGACCTCATGGGCAAGTAAATTCTTAGAAATGCATGCCCAAGCTATTATTCACCCATATCTTTCATTCCTCACTAATTTTCTCATGGAGGTTGGGCTCTCTCACGCAGCTGAAGCTTGTTGAGCTCTCTCCCTCACGATTTGATGTCGTTTCTTCATTTATATGTGCCTAGAATTCGTTTTTTGTGATTGTTGGGTGAATGGGAAGAAAGGGACCATGATTTTGGGTTTGAGGAGGATGGGAGCTTCCCCCATGTTTTTCTGTAGTTTCCCATTTTTCTCCATGGCTAGGAAGTCATTTTTGTGTTGCTCAACGAATTGGAGAAGAGACCCGCGATTTTGGGGGTTTTAAGAGGATGTTTTCCTTTCCTCACGTAGTTGAGCTTGCTGGCCAATTTTCCCCTCATGATTTCTGTTGTTTCCTCATTGTTCCACACCCAGAAATTCATTTGTGTGTTGCTTATTGGTTAGGGAGCCAAGATTTCCTGATTTGTGGGTGAATGGAGGTTATTTTCCCCCCTGCTATGCCCAGAAACGTTTTCTGAGTTTAGATGTACAATTTTAGGGGTTTATGGTGGTTGAGTTGATCCCATATTGCCCAAGAATGATTCCTGGAGTCGATTTGCTCTCGTGGATTATTTTTCCACATTTGCCATTTTTGTTTATGGTTCCCAGGACGTTTTGTCCTTACCCAACAATTGTATTTTGCTGTGAAATGCATGCTTGTGTTGACTTGGCTGAGTAAGTCCAAGGAACCCATATGTTAGATGGTTGACTATGTTTGGATGTGATTGCTGGCTTGGATGTGTAGTTCCAAGGCCCCCATGTTATTGGCTTGTTTCCCTAATAGTTTGTGACACCCAACTGCGTGTTGGCTTGACTATGGGTGTATGGTCTTGCTGTCTGTAAGCCAGTTGTTCCCTGGTTCCTTGTGGAAATCATGCCCAGCTCGAGGGTGGTTGTGGTTCTGAGAGATTGATGAGCACACTAGCCTATGGTTGGGTGGAACATTGCAGCAACATAGCTAGTTGCGGGGAATCTTCTTCTCAAGATAAGTATTCTTTGTGTATTTTAATTTCCGCAACTGTATTTGTTTTATGAATTACTATGAACATGTTGAATGCTTGAATGAATGTGTTTTTCTATCATTGTTTATTTCATGTATAATGCATCTATGTATGTTTTTAATTCAATGCATTTTTATTATCATGTTCATGGGGTTAGATCGCACGTTTGACAACAACAACAGCTCAGTCGCGTCCTCTCCATCATCAGGATGAGGGGTGGGGATGTGACAGTGTGGTATAAGAGCACTGGTTGCAGCATTGGGCCTCAATGGGCCAAGAAGAGCAGTTGATAGAGGTTAGAATCACCATTTGTGGTTAGCAGGAAAATAAGCAAACACAAAAAAAAATTAAAATTTTTCTGAGTGTTGGAATAATTTCCATGTTGGCTGAACTGGCCAAGTTCCGGTGATGCATGTCGGCTTAATTGGCTGAGTTGAGCCGATATGTGTTGGCATGAAAGGTCGAGCTTTGCCGATGTTAGAAGAGAATCATAAAATATTTTTAAAATTTTCTAAGTATGAATGTGTTGATTGGGTTAGTTGAGTTGAGCTGACAAATGTCGGTTGGGTTAGCTGAGTGGAGCCGACAAAGATCGCAGCGACCATGTCGGCTGCGTTGGCGGAGTTAAGCCGATGCATGTCAGCATGAAAGGCAGAGTTGAACCGATGAAGAGGAAGAAAAGAAAACTTCTCAAAAATTTCCTAAGTGTTGAAAAATCGGAAAAAGTTGGTGAGTTTGTCGATACATCGGCTGACTTTGGTAAGTTTCACTGATACACATCAAGAGAACTTGGCGAGTTGAGCCGATGACAGGAAAAAGGGAAGAAATTTGTTTGGAATTTTTCAAAGTATGAACTATGTTAGCAAAACTTAGGGAGTTTTGTCGATGCATGTCAAAATAGATCAGTGAGTTCCATAGATACATGTCGGGCGAACTCAATGATTTTCGTCGATACGTGTCAGATGGAAAAGTGGAGTTTTGTCGATGCCGAGGAAAGAAAGGAAAAATTTTCAAAATTTTTCGAAGTACCAAAATTTCCCTTGTCGGCAAGAAACGACACGTTTTTACCGATACGTCGAAAATAAACGGTGAGTTTTTCTGGACGAAAGGAAATGACGAGTTTTGTCGATCGAAAGGAAACGATGAGTTTTGCCTAATGGAAGAACTGGATAAGTTCTGCCGATGTGTCGGAAGCAATGTCAAAATTTTGCCGACACGTAGGAAAGGTTGGTGGCTTTTGTTGATTGGGTGAAAATGGCAAGTTTGTTGATATGTGTTGGGAAAACTCGACAAATTTTTACGACACGTCGGAAGGAAACCTGAGTTTCGTCAATCTAGTGGAAAATTTGAGTTCGGTCGAAACAGGGAATTTTAACAGGTTTTCAGTGGGATTTGCAGGTGCCAGAAAAGAGAAAATGGTAGTAAAGTTGTGTGCCAGATTACACTAAAAAAAACGAGGACACTGCCCTCGACCCACCCTGTAGTGGTGCAGGGAAGCCACAAAGGGGAAAGCCCCCTTGAACCCCGTCATCCCCCTGAGACAGTGGTTGATTGTGAAAGAAAAGTATATGTTTTGATAAGTTGTCAACATATGATTTTTTCCAAATGTAGAAAAGTAAATTATAAATTCTTGAGAATGTTATGCAGCTAACAATGGTGTTCTTGAACACATTTTGTAGAGTTGTAGAGAGGAAAATAAAAGGATGATCAAGGCTCTAGAAGAGAAAAAATGGCTGACTACAATCATGCTATAGAGTTTGGCAGACCTCCAAAGGAAGATAAACTCTAGACATCAGTTAACAAATATAGAAGGGAGTAGGAGAAATTCCCACAAGAAGGATGTGAAGCTTGACCCAAGGAAGAGATGTTTCAAACCTTCTCACCTCCTAAATTAGCTAAGTCAGATATCACAAGCTGTGATTAAGCCAGCTAGAGTGATGAGGGAAAGGTCTAGGAACCCACTCAAGTGTTGAGGATGTGGAGGATACCATATGATTAAGTATTGTCCACATTGGAGTGGGAATAAGGTTCAAGTCCCCGGTACCCAAGAAGATGAAGCTGTGGGTCAGGAAACAAAGACCATTCCTAAAAATTATACAGTGTTAGAAGACCACTGGGCAGATCATCAATCAATGGTGGTGGAGGTTGAGGGTGAGATTGTTGAGCATATTGTTTCTGTGTTGATCAACCCACTATATCACCCCTAGACTTGTTGAGATGTGCACTTTGAAGAAATTAAAGCATAGAAGATCATGGTTAGTCCAACTAGCCACTGAAACCAAGAAGAAGGTCAATAAGGTGGTAAGGAAATGTCCATTGTTTATGAATGGTCAGTCACTTATGAAGATCTGAATGTTCTACCACTTGGTTCGTATGACACTCTAATTGGAATGGATTGGTTAGAAAAAAATAGAACAAAGATTGATTGTTACAACAAGACTTTTGAGTGATTGGATGAAGAAGGAAACCTAAGGGTTGTGAAAGGCATTCCTGAAGTGATCTCTAGTGGGAATATTTCAGCAATGCAGCTGAAGAAGTTCTATGGGAAAGGTTGCAGAGTGTATGCAGCTCATGTTTTGGAGGCAACAAAGAATGATACTCCTAGGTTGGAGGACTTTCATGTGTTGCAGGGATTTAGGGATGTTTTTCCTAATAAAATTCTAGGGTTTCCTCCAAAGAGGGACATTGATTTTACAATTGAACTTGTGCAAGGTAAAGCACCAGTGTCCAAGACACCCTGCAGGGTTAACACACCAGAAATGCTAGAGTTGAAGATGCAGTTGCAAGAGTTGTGGGAAAAGAATCATATCAGGCCAAGTGTGTCCCCGGTGGGGAGCACCAATTTGCTTTGAGAAAGAGAAGGATGGTACACGCAACATATGTACTGATTACAGACAGTTGAACCAAGTCACGATGAAGAACAAGTATCCTTTTCCAAGGATTGATGACTTCTTTGATCAGATGAGAAGAGAAAAGTTATTTTCCAAGATTGACTTGGGGTCTGGTTACCATCAGTTAAGAATCAAGGATGAAGATATACATAAGACAACCTTCATAACAAGGTATGGACCTTATGAGTTTGTAGTGGTACCATTTGGTTTCCCAAATGCACCAACTACATTCATGTGCCTCATGAATAATGTTTTAAGTAAGTTCTGGGTAGGTTAGTTCTTGTTCTCCATGATGGCATTCTTATTTATTCTAAGAATGAGGAAGAACATGTGGAACATTTGAGGCTGACTTTGAAATTGCTTAGGAAGCATAAGTTGTATGTAGGTTTGAGCAAATGTGACTTCTATAAATAAAGAATTCATTATTTGGGTCACATTATCTTAGCTAAAGGAATATTTATAGACCCTGAAAATATTGAGGCCATGATGAGTTGGCCTGATCCAAGAAAGTTAACAGATGTAAGATCTTTTGTGGGACTTGCATGATATTGCAAGAGGTTCATTGAAGGATATTCTACATGTAAAGTTGAGTCTGTGTATAGGCTAAGGAAGTCTCCATGTGAACTTGTAGTTCCATGAGGAAATGGCCCTTGTGTGTATGGGCATACACATGAGTACTTTCTGAATACTGCAGGTAGAATGACCTGAGCAGAGCAGTATGGTTGCGCCCAATGAAACCCGGGGCAGGAAGTTTTGTTAGATTTTTAACGTTAAGCTAGCATTATATTAGGATCTTTTAACTGAGAGAATAACAAGCACAACAATCAAACACAAGAAACAATGAACACAATGTTTTTCCTCGAGGAAATCATAAATGGAGAAAACCCCGCAACTTCCTCAGAGATAAAATCAGCACCAAAAGTAAAACCCCAAAACAGTAAGATGATCTCCTGACATTAGTAGCCTCTTTCTTCCTAGCCCCAGTGTCTTCTTCTTCCTCAGCTATGCGCTACAACTGAGTGTGAGTGAGTGTGTGATAAATAGAAAGGCTCACTCTCTATTTATACTAATTCCTGACTTGACAATAACCTATTAGGGCCGACTTCTCTAGAAGAGTCTAATAACCCTAGTGCCCCAGAACTGTGGGGACTTTAACCCTTGATCAATAGGAGGGTTACCCACAATGACTTGACATGACTTGTTTACATTATAGAAAATCTCGATTGGAACATTGGGGCATGACATGACTCAATTACATTACAAACACTTCCTGAAATAAACATCGGGGTACAATACATAAGATACATAAGTGAATACATTCCGAAGTTACAATTACATCAACACTCCCTCTTAACTAGGAAGGTATTCTCTCGACACAATTTATTAGCACAAGTATTCTTCTCTGTATCATCTGGATCATCCTCAAGTTCTCGTCATCTTCAAGTCATCTTCATCTGGATCTAGATCATCACTCGATCTGGATCATCACTGGAACATCATCAATGGATTTGGATCATCACTCGATCTGGATCATCACTGCCGGATCATCATCACTGGATCATCACAGGTGCTATCTCATGATTCTTCTCATCATAGGAAGTTCTACAGAGCCAAGCCTTTTTCATGTTGGGTGTAGGCCTAGCCTCCATGTAGGTCTTCTTCAGCGCTTATATCTGACCCTAAGTCAGAATGGCCCATCCAGCACTTACATATGACCTTGACTCATCAGAAAGGCATGCCCATCACTCACATCTAAACATGAGAGGAACTTAATCCCCTCACCATGTCATAATGGCCCAGCCCTTACATCTGACCATGGAAGGAACTCCATCCTCTCACCATGTCATAATGGCACAACCCTTACATCTAACCTTGACTCGTCAGAATGGTCCAGCCCTTACATTTGACCTTGACTTGTCAGAATGGCCCAGCCCTTACATCTGAAATTGACTCATCAAAATGGCCCATCCCTTACATATGACCTTGACTCGTCATAATGGCCCAACCCTTACATCTGACCTTGACTCGTCAAAATGGCCTAGCCCTTACATCTGACCTTGGCTCATCAAAATGGCTCTCAGTCCTAGACTGAGGATCCCTCGTAACTGACCAGGTGCCTCCATTCAAAGAATGGCAACAACCCTTATATATGATCAAGTGGGAACCAATCCCTCAATCACATCAGAATGTCCATGCACTCACATCTGATCATGTAAGACTACATATTATAGTCATATCAGAAAGGCCCTCAGTCCTAGACCAAGTATTTCTGGTAACTGACCAGGCACGTGCCAGGAACCTCCATTTAAAGAATGGAAACAACCCTTATATCTGGTCATGTAGGAACCAATCCTACAGTCATATCAGAATGGCTCAGCACTCATATTTGACATGGAAGGAACCAATCCTCTCATCATGACAGAATGGCTTAGCCCTTACATCTGACCATGGAAGGAACTCAATCCTCTCACCATGTCAGAATGTCTCACGGACTCATCACTTCCCCTTGGAAGGAACCTCGATCTGGAGAACACCAAGCTTCTCCCTGATGCACTCAAACTTCACTCTGGCTAATGGCTTTGTCAACACATCAGCTATCTGTTCATCTGTCACAACATACTGGAGCTTCAATGCTCCTCTCTACACCATATCCCTGATATAGTGATATTTGATCTCGATATGCTTCGACTTGTCATGGAACACCAGGTTATCTGACAACTTCACACAACTTTGGTTGTTGCAATATATACAAGTAGCATCCAATTGGAGATCAAATAAATCAGAAAGTAGCTTCCTTAGCCATACTGCCTCACAACTAGCTGAACAAGCTGCAACATACTCTGCTTCAGCTGTACTCAGTGCCACATAGGATTGCTTCCTGCTAAACCAAGAGATCACACCTGATCCCATACTGAAGCAACACCCTGGAGTGCTCTTCCTATTGATGGCACTGCCTACCCAATCTGAATCAACATAACCCTCTAGGTTAATCTTTTGATTCACCTCATACTTGAGCCCATAATCAACTTTACCCCTCGGGTACCTCAGAATATGCTTTGTAGAAATCAAGTGAAAATGTCTTGGATCTGTCATGAACTGGCTCAAGGTGTTCACAGTAAAGCAAATATTTGGTCTCGTGTTCATCAGGTACATCAAGGACCCAATCATCTGACGATACATCGTAGCATCAACTGCTTCTGATGAAGCATCACTCAATAGCTTCAGGTTCGATGCCATAGTTGTGGTCATGGCCTTGCAGTCCATCATCTCGAATCTCTTCAAGATCTCTACCATATATTTCCCTTGTCCTAGGGAAATTCCATCTGCATTCTACCACACCTCCATGCCTAGAAAATAATGCATCATACCCAAGTCCTTCATTTCAAACTCAGCAGCAAGCTTTCTCTTCGTATCAACAATCAACCCATCCATACCTGTTACAAACAGATCATCTACATACAGTAGGAGCATCACTGGGTTGCCATCTTCAACCTTGTAGTAAAGGTTGGAATCTGCTTTACTCTTGGTAAAGCCCAAACTGGATAGAAAGCTGTCAATTATGCCGTACCATGTCTTGGGTTCTTGTTTCAAACCGTACAGGGCTTTGTTCAATCTACATATATGATACTCCCTGTCATATGTCTCAAAACCGAGTGGCTACTCCACTTCCACTTCCTTTTCCACTACAACATTCAAGAAGGCAGTCTTGACATCCATCTGGTGTATCTTCCATTTCATCACTGCAACCAAAGAAAGTACTGATCTGATGGAAGTGTATCTGGATACATGTGCAAAAGTTTCTTCATAATCTATTCCTTCTTTATGGGAAAAACCATGAGCAACAAATCTTGCTTTATATTTTTCTATGTTATCGTCTGCAACATGCTTGATCTTGTAGATCCATTTAGAAGTTACAACAGACTTCCCTTCAAGTCTTAGGACAACATCCCAAACATCATTCTTCATGATACTCTTTGATACTCTTTCCATTCTTTCACTTCTTCATATTTGGAAGGTTCTTTATCGATGAAATCACATAATAATGCTACATATCTGGAGGAGGACCTGGTCCTCTTTCTTTCTCTGTGATTCTCTTCTGGAGCCCCATATCTTTCTGCACCTTGGATAGCTTCTCGTACCCAAGCAGATTTCCTCTTATGAGGATTCTTCTCCTGAGGCGGATCTACAGGTTCTTGAGGTTCTTCAAATTCTCGATCTTCTTCTTGAGTTTCTTCGTTCATGGTTGTATCATGAATTCTGGGTGCTTCTGTTTCTTCAGGTTCTTCAGCGGGTCTCTTTCTGGATTTGTTGTAAGCTGAGTCTTCATCAAATGTCACATCCCTATTGATGTCGATCTTCTTGAATCCTGGGAAGTATATTTTGTAAGCCTTCGAGCTTTCAGAGTATCCCACAAATATACCCTTCTTTCCTGAAGGATCTAATTTTGTCCTCTTCTCTTTTGGAATGTGTATGTACATTGGACAGTTGAATATTCTGAGATGGCTGACTTCTGGTTTCTTGCTGGAAAATACTTCTTCAGGTGTCTTGTTCTTGAGTACTCTGTGTGGAGTATGGTTCTATACATACACCATTGTTTTGGCAGCTTCTGCCCATAAATGCAAGGGAAGATCTTGATCATGAAGCATAGATCTTGCAGCTTCCATGATAGTTTGGTTTTTCCTTTCCGCAATCTCATTTTGTTGTGGATTATATGGAGTGGACAACTCCCTCTTAATCCCTAAGTCTTTGCATAACTCTTTGAATTCATTTGATGTGAATTCTCTGCCATTATCTGATCGAAAGGTCTTGATGTTGTTTTCAGTGTGATTCTCGATCAAGGCTTTGAATTCCTTGAACTTGCTAAAAACTTCATCTTTGTTCTTCATGAAGTAAATCCATGTCTTCCTAGAAAAGTCATCAATGAAAGAAACATAGTCTACATACCTGCTTAGTGAACTTGATGAAATTGGTCCGCATACATCGGAGTGGATGATTTCCAAGATTCCTTTTCCCTTGCTCTCGCTACTTGGAAATGTCTTCTTTGTATCCTTTCCTTTCGCACACCCTTTGCAGATTCCATCATGTTTTGTTTGAATTTCTGGAAGACCTTCAACAACTTTGCTTGCAAGTGGTAGTGCTCTGTAATGCACATGTGCAAGCCTTCTATGCCAAGTTCATTTGGCTCTACTATGTCATGGATCAAGGCTTGTTCTGGATGGCCCTTTAATTTGTATAGACCTCCCTCTTGTTCCCCAATCACTACTGCATCATTGAAGGTCTTTCCTTTTGTCCACATGAGAACTTGGCTATCTACAAATGCAACCCTCATGCCTTTTGCATCTAATGCAGATATGGAGAGGAGGTTCTTCTTGATTCTCGGTACAAAAAATACATCCTTCATCTTCATGGACTTTCCAGAGTCTAGCTTATAGGAGGATTCCCCACTACCTTTTATTGGATACTGGTAGTCATCTCCGAGCTTCACCTTGTGAGGTGATTCATGTTTAGACAGTCTCACAAAAGACTCTTTGAATTCTGTCATATGCTTGGAAGCCCCACTGTTTATAAGCCAATCATTGCTTCCATGTGTGATGTTTCCCATGACAGCGGATATCAAAACATATTCTTCATCACTTGAAGAATCATCACTTTCTTGCTTATTTCTCTTTGAGGAAGGTTCATCATCTTCTGCAGCATGATCATGATGTCTCCTCTTGTTGTTTTTCTTCTTGTGAGAGTTTCTTTTGTTTCTAGGACAATCTCTGGTAAAGTGCCCTATTTCATCACAAGTATAACCTCTGAGTTGAGATTTCTTGTAGGAAGAGTGCTTACCTTTAGAATGATGATGATGATGGTCCCTCCTGGGTTTCTTGGATTGAAATGTGAGAGCTTGATCTTCACTTCCCATCTTTTCTTCTCAAGCTGCTATCTGAGCTTCTTCTTGTGAGCATTCTTCCCAAAGTTTACTAAACTTGACTAACTTATTTCTGGCATAGATCCCTCGAATGAAAGAGTCACATATCCTAGGGAGACCATTCAAGGTGGTCATACAATCTATGCATTTTCCACTTCTTCATCTACTGCTTCCAGCTGTTCCTTAAAGTAATTTTCATCTTTATGTTCTTTCCTTCAAACAGTTTGGTTAGGGCATCAAACATAGCTTTAGGTGTCTTTAGGGAGGACACATGTGGTATGAGGTGATCCTTGATTGAATCAACAATAATCCTCTTTTCCATAACCAACTTCTTCTTGTGTAAGGCCTTAGCCTCATCTCCCTCTGGAATTGGAACCTCCTCATTGATGTAGGAGTCCAACTCATTTTCTTCCAGGACCAGGGAGATCCTATACTTCTAGGCTCGAAAGTTATCAGCTCCCTCAAGCTTTTCATCAAGCTTGGTATGATGAGACACCTTAATTGAGAACCTCAAATGGAAATACAAAAGATTTAGATCTTACTAGGTCAAGATGTCGGATTTGGGTTTGGCGCTGAAATTCTGCAGTGCTGGTTCAAGAGCATATTAGGGTTTGGATTTTTCGGAGTTCTGTCCAACCAAATGCTTTGATCTTGATCTCTAAACTTCTATTTTGAGGAGGAGATCAATCTAGGCCTGGGCTCACTGAAAAATTCCAATTCTATGGAAAGCCCTAATTTCCGGCAGCAGTGTCGAGTCCAAAACTGAAAAAGCTTAGAATTGGATTCTGCTTCGACAGAAAGATGCACCCTAGGGAGGAGTGTCAGCCCAACCTTCTTTTGCTGAAAATATGTGGAGAGAGATCCAAAAAGTAGGAAGCCCTAGTTCCTGTAGTTGCAAAGTGTCTTCTTCTCAGGTTAGCTCTGATACCATGTTAGATTTTTAACATTAAGCTAGCATTATATTAGGATCTTTTAACTAAGAGAATAACAAGCATAGCAATCAAACACAAGAGACAATGAACACAGTGTTTTTCCTCGGGGAAACCATAAATGGAGAAAACCCCGCAACTTCCTCAGAGATAGAATCAACACCAAAAGTAAAACCCCAAGACAGTAAGATGATCTCCCGACAACAATAGCCTCTTTCTTCCTAGCCCCAGTGTCTTCTTCTTCCTCAGCTATGCGCTACAACTGAGTGTGAGTGAGTGTGTGATAAATAGCGAGGCTCACCCTCTATTTATACTAATTCCTGACTTGACAATAACCTACTAGGGCCGACTTCTCTAGGAGAGTCTAATAACGCTAGTGCCCTGGAACTGCTGGGACTTTAACCCTTGATCAATAGGAGGGTTACCCACAATGACTTGACATGACTTGTTTACATTATAGAAATTCTCGATCGGAACATCGGGGCATGACATGAATCAATTACATTACAAACACTTCCTGGAATAAACATCGGGGTACAATACATAAGATACATAAGTGAATACATTCCGAAGTTACAATTACATCAACAAGTTTCCATGAGCCATGAGAAGGATCTCATGGCTGAGAATAGATGATTGGAAATTTAGATTGCAAGTTTTTATGTTGATTATGGTAGGTTGTGATCTCCTGTGATGGTTTTGAATCATGCTAACAATATGCTTGTCTGGCATTGCTTGATGTCTGAAGTTTCCTATTGCTAATTGTGACTGTTTGGCTGATTTAAAATTGTGTCAAGATGACATGTTGTATGTGGGCGTCCAGGTTTTGGGTAGCGTGTGTAAGTAGGGGATAAGTAATCCCACTTGCAAAATCCAAACAATATGAGGATGGCCTTATGGTTGCAAAAATATGATTTTCTGCAGGAAGCAGGATTGTGAACTCATATTTTTATTTGACTATCAATATTATTGATTGTTCGATATTTGGGAAATCATGTATGCACGAAATAGATTTGAAAATCTATGATTGAAATTTTTATTATGACATCTCATATGAACTGCATACTTGTATGTAACGTAGGTGAGATGATGGAAGTACGCCCCTGGATTACATAGCTTCTCGGAAGGATGTGTTTGGGATACATAAATCCTAGGAAGGATGTACTGGGTGTACATGGCTCCTCAAAAGGATGTATTGAGTGTACATAGCTTCTCAGAGGAATGTGCTTGGAATAGGTTTGGAAACCTATGATTGATTTTTTTTTATGATGACATCTCATATGAACTGCATGCTTGTATGTAACACAGGTGAGATGATGAAAATATGTATAGGGTGTACATGGCTCCTCGGAAGGATGTACTGGGTATACATAGCTTCTCGGAGATATGTCGAAAATACGAACAAAAAAGTAGTTTTTTTATGATACCTATCCCTAAATTTATATTAAAAAATTGTTTAAGAGGTGCTCCCTTTCTTGAATTTTAAAGCATTTTGATTGGATAATACATGATGACATGGAATTTGTATTAGTTTTGGAAGGCGAATTTTAAATTGAAATTTCCTCTAATGTAGGTTTGGAAACCTCTGATTGAATTTTTTTTATGATGACATCTCATATGAATCGCATGCTTGTATGTAATGCAGGTGAGATGATGAAAATATGTACAAGGTGTACATGGCTCCTCGGAAGGATGTACTGGGTATACATAGCTTTTCGAAGGGATGTGTTCGAAATAGGTTTGAAAACCTATGATTGAATTTTTTTTATGATGACATCTCATATGAATTGCATGCTTGTATGTAACGCAGGTGAGATGATGAAAATATGTACTAGACGTACATGGATCCTCGAAAGGATGTACTGGGATACATAGCTTCTCGAAGGGATGTGTTGGAATAGGTTTGAAAACCTATGATTGAAATGTTATGATGACATCTGATGTAAACTGCATGTATGTATGTAACGCAGGTGAGACGATGAAACATGTACATGGAGTACATGGCTCCTCTGGAAGGACGTACTCGGGTACATAGCTTCTCCCCCCTTCCAGCTTGGCACCGATATGCATCATTGGGGACACCTAGGGTGTAAGACATCTGGTTAGACTTCTTTCCAAACACATTCATGTCGTAAGGGGACTGTCATGAGAGTGGGGGCTCCATAAAGTGAATAACCCCTAGGTATTATGATGTCGGGAAAGGAAGCGCCTGAGCATTGGTAAGCACTTGGAGGAGGTGTTAGGCCCTTAATCTAGAGTTTTCATTAAGCACCCAAGGAGGTGTTAGGATCTGAAGTGGGGTTGGCCATATCTCGGTTGAGAGATGCTATACAAATAAGTATTGGATTACTTGACAAATCCTGGTTGATTTTCTGTAATTACACATGTCCATAATGATTTAGCTAAGATTTTGAAAATCTTGTTAAGAAATAAATCCTGCGAAAATGAATCTGACATGTGAATTAATCTATTATGGTGCTTGGAAAGGAAGCGCCCGAGAATTAGTGAACACTGGAAAAGGTGATAGGCCCGTAAGCTAGAGCTGCCATTGAGCACCCAAGGAGGTATTTAGGCTCTGAAGCAAGGGTTGACCAAATCTCGGTTGAGAGATGCTATACAGATAAGTACTTGGTTTATTTATCAAAATTTTGTTGTTGTTGATTTTCAGTAAATATACATGAGCATATGATGCTGCCATGGTTTTGAAAATCTTGTTATAGATTGCATCCTATAGGAATGAATCTGACATGTGAATTAAATTCATTATGGTGCTCAGAAGGGAAGCACCTAGAGGAGGTGCAGGCTCTTGAGTAGAACTGCCATTGAAGCACCCGAAAAGGTGTTGGGCTCAAGAACGGGGCTGGTAGACCTCAGTTGAGAGGTACTATTCAGGTGATCTGAGGCTTGTAGAAACTGGGATACCTTTTAATGCACACTCGGGCATGGGGTGGGGCAGGGTTGTGAGTGTCATGGTTGTATAAAGCCAAGTCGAATACCTGTGGAACCAAAAGGAGATACTTATGCAGATAAGTATTTGGTTAACTTGGAAACTTCTTGTTGATTTTATGTCAATATACATGTGCATGTGATTCATTAATGATTTTGGAAAATATTGTGAATACTAATATGAGAATTGACTCATTGCTTGGGGCTTGAGAATAGGCATTGTTGGTTGCCAAAAATATTGGAAATGTTCCAAGCTGAGGAGAAGGATTCTCCAAGACCTAGAAAAAAATCCAATGGTGTGTACTGATGTATGCAATCAAGGACTTGGAGGAGTTCATATGCAAGACAACCACGAAGTGGAACCAAGGACTCGAGTTCCAGATCGTACCATTGGACAGGTGAAGGTGCATAGGAAGCACCATGGTCCTGATATGGCTACATGGGAGCTGGAGGATTCCATGCGATTGGCACACCCAATTTTTGGTTCAATTTTGCAGAGCACTGAGGGCGATGCTAATGTAGCATTTTGTGAAATTTTTGTAAAGCACTTAGGACAGTGCTATTGAAGGGGGAGGGGGATGTAACACCCTGGTTTTGACCCCATGGTATTGAATTGCATATGATGTAAATAGCATTAATAAGTCATGGTGTGGAGCTCAAGGCAAAGGCCCCACCATGGATTTAGTATCTTATGTTTTAGCAATTAAAATCGATGCCAACGATTTATGTGCTAGCCAGGCACAATATGTTTTGAGACGTCACGTAACTATGCAATTAATAAAAATACCACAGCTAGTTATGCGCTGCAACATTAAAGAGATGGGGGAATGATTGCACAAGGAATATGGAGGGCGAAATATTCAAACCCTTGAGCCAATGGGGAAAATCCAAATGTCAAATGGAAAACCCATAAAGTGGTCAACTACCTATTTTGTCCTTTTGTGTCATCTAGAAGTGGTTGAAGAAGTTATTTCCTTGGGATGGGAAAGGTATGGAGGTCAAATTCGAATTTGGGAAGCCACCCATTTTTGGAAAACGTTTTTTTGACCTCTTGGGCGAGTAAATGCTTGGAAATGCATGCCCAATCTATTATTCACCCATATCGTTCATTCCTCACTAATTTTCTCATGGAGGTTGGGATCTCTCATGCAGCTGAAGCTTGTTGAGCTCTCTCCCTCACGATTTGTTGTCGTTTCTTCATTTCTCCATGCCCGAGATATGTTTTCTGTGATTGTTGGGTGAATGGGAAGAAAGGGGCCACGATTTTGGGGTTTGAGGAGGTCGTTTCTTACCCTATGAGAAAGCTGGGAGCTTCCCCCATGTTTTTCTATAATTTCCCATTTTTCTCCATGGTTGGGAAGTCGTTTTTGTGTTGCTCAGTGAATGGGACAAGAGATCCACGATTTTGGGGGTTTTAAGAGGATGTTTTCCTTTCCTCACATAGTTGAGCTTGTTGGGCATTTTTTCCCTCATGATTTATGTTGTTTCCTCATTGTTCCGCACCCAGAAATTCGTTTGTGTGTTTCTTATTGGTTAGGGAGCCAAGATTTCCCGATTTGTGGGTGAATGGAGGTCGTTTTTGCCCTTGTTATGCCCAGAAACGTTTTTTGAGTTCAGATGTACAATTTTTTGGATTTATGGTGGTTGAGTTGCTCCCATATTGCCCAAGAATGATTCCTAGAGTCGATTTGCTCCCGTGGGTTTTTCTCCCCATCTGCCATTGTTGTAGGACATTTTGTCCTTACCCAGCAATTGTATTTTGTTGTGAAGTGCATGCTTGTGTTGACTTGGCTGAGTAAGTCCAAGGAACCCATCTGTTAGATGGTTGACCGTGTTTGGATGTGATTGTTGGCTTGGATGAGTAGGTCCACAGCCTCCATGTTATTGGCTTGTTTCCCTAATAGTCCATGAAACCCAACTGTGGGTTGGATTGACTATGGGTGTATGGTCTTGATGTGTGTAAGCCTGTTGTTCCCTAGTTCCTTGTGGAAATCATGCCCAACTCGGTGGTGGTAGTGGCACTGAGAGATTGATGAGAACACCGGCCTATGGTTGGGTGGAACGTTGCAGCAACATAGCTAGTTGCGGGGAAGGTTCTTCTCAAGATGAGTATTCTTTGTGTATTTAATTTCCACAATTGTATTTGTTTTATGAATTACTATGAACATGTTGAATGCTTTAATGAATGTGTTTTTTTGCCATTGTTTATTTCATGTATAATGCATCTATGTATGTTTTTAATTCAATGCATTTTTATTATCATGTTCATGGGGCTAGATTGCCCGTTTGATAGCAACAACAGCTGAGTCCCGTCCTCTCCATCGTCAAAATGAGGGTTGGGGACATGACAAAACTTTTATTGTTGTAAATTATCATAGCTTGTATTAACGCAAGTATATTTGGTGAGCATTACTTCATTAGTATGTGACCTTTTCTCTTCTCATTATCCACTAAGGAAATTCGTACTCTCTATTTTGCTTCTTATCAAATATGTTTGATGTTTATTTTTAACATTTTTCAATCTCCAATTATCATTGTTTTCAATGCAACTAATTGAAATCTTCAAATAAAGAGAACATCAACATATTCTTTTGTAACTACAATATCCTAAGACAGATTCTTATGTGTGAAAGGGAGAATCACCATCTATAATAATAAAAAATTGAGAAAGGAAAATCCCATGGTGTTTCCCTTAAATTTGTAACTAAGTTTGGGATCCACCCCGATTATGAATTAGTTGAGGTTTATTCTCTAGAAAATCTAATTTTTAGTTAACAAACCTCTAGAACATTTCAATCTCATTTTTACTAATATAAAATGTAAGGTCTTGGTAACATTCAACCAAGGAAAGAATATTGTACAAAAAATAAAGTCAAGCGATTAGGCTTGCATTTTGACAACTTTCAACAATGTATAGTCATCATTCAATATATAAGTTAATTTAGTGTGTTTAAAAAATAGGGTACATCTATGTAGTTTGAATGCCTTAAAAAAACCATTCACAAACACAAATCAATGATTAGTACAACAATGTTTACATGGTTAAAATCTTCAATGAAGGAAATATGCCATGACTTAGCCAATATGACCACTTGAGGCAATATATAAATTGAAAAAAAAATAGATTACATGACATTTTTCACTGACCATTAACAAATGACCCTCCATGATATTTAAATAGAGGTTATGGACCAAACAAGTTTTAAGCCATGGATCAAGTGTCATTAATATCAAGGAGAATATGAACCATCAAAGCACTTTATGCCTATAACATAATGGTGACCTTCAGATTAGTTAGTTAGAAAAGCACACTAAAAAAACATACTAAAGAAACACACTTTACATAAAGACATGTTAAACCAAGTTGATCTTAACTAACTCCCAAGTGTTGAAATATCCTAACATCCCCCCTTAACAACAACTTGGGATAGGATTGAAGGATGATATGATAGGAGAAGGAAGGGGGGATTAGATCCTATTCCCCTTTAATGAAAACTTTTTGTACTCCTAATATAGCTCTAAGCTTCAAAATTTTGGTTTCTCTAAAGGCCTTTTTTTAAATGCCTATAAATTGATCACCTATTCAATAATAAAGCTTTTAGAAGATGTGATCCTAAAGAAGCTTACGATGAAGTGCATATGTAGTTCAATGTGTTTTCTACATTAATGTTGAACTAGATATTTGGTGAACTAATTGGCATTTTAATTATCACATTAAAGTGTGTTTGAATGTTGTTGCTAGAATCCAAACTAAAAGGATCTATTGAAGCTATGCGGCTTCTTGGCTTGCATGAATTACTACTTAATACGCAACTTCTACTAAAGAAAGAGAAAGACAACTTTGCTTCATACAAACACAAGTGATAGGTCCAGAACCAAGAATAAAATCATAACTTGCAATAGACGTTTTATCATTAGGGTTGTTGACCCAATCAAAATTAGTGAAAAACAAAGCAAACCCCCATAAATTGTACTATATCCCAAACTGAACTATACTTCAAATATATCAAAGAATCCTCTTTGTTTCTTTCCATTAGTTCTCATGGGGTGATTCCATGTACTAGGCAAAGAAACCAACAACAAAGGAAATATCAAGATAGTTACAAGTAAAATACAAGAGACCACCAACTAAGTTTTGGTACAAAGTGGAATCGACTTGGGTGTGGTATAGGTGGCAGCAAGTTTGACTCCAATTTGGAAGGGAGATGGGGTTAGTTTACAACATTCCATGTGAAAGTAGAAAAGAAGGTCATGTGCATGCTTAAGCCAGGAAAGCAAAATGTCTTCCTCGGTGTGCAAGAATAGGAGGCTAAGAAAATAATGAAAATGTCCCAAGTGTGTCATGTAAATTTCCTCCTAAGGTTAGATTTCACATGGGTTAGAAGTTTGGGCCCTCTCTACTAGTGAGTGTAAATTCATCCACATGAAGAACAAATATGATGAGATGGTCAACCAATTTCTTGGTATGGACATTGAGGTCAGAATGACATCTAAAATATGCAATGTTAAGAAGAAAACTATCCATTTTAGCATACCAAACCTTAGGAGCTTGCTTAAGGCCATTAATGGATTTTTTAAGGCTATAAAATAAGACTGGAGTCGTTCTAAATATATCTAAGATGTTGTTCCATATAAATTATGCTTGCAAATCCCCATGCAAAAAGGCATATTTAACATCCATATTATGGACCTCCTATTTGTATGATGTTAAAAGAGCTAGATAAAGAAAAATGGAATTCATTTTGGCTATTGGAGAAAACATTTCAGTATATTCAATTCCTTCTACTTGGGAAGATACTTTGTCAACTAATTGGGCCTTATATTTATCAACACTTCAATCTTCTGCATAATTAGTTATATACACCCATTTACATATGACAAGTTGTATTTCTTTCAAAAGAGATAGAGCATCTGAAGTATCATTTTCCATCAAGGAATGATATTCCTCATTCATTGTTGCATCTCAATCTAAATGGCCAAAATATTTTGCAAAGGTTTTGGATCATTAGTATATGAAACTTGAGCCAAAAGAGAAGAGGCTATTTAAAATATGAAAGTGTACGATGTTGGTTAGAAGGATCACTAGTCACTTCTTGTGTTGTACAAACCCATCTAGGAAGTTGTGATGTAGGGGTATGTTCGTGTTCAAAGGACACAGCTGGAGGAGAGTGAATAGGAAAAGCTGGAATTTTGTCCTCACTATTGTCCTCTAATCAAACTAGAATAGGGGGCACTAGCAAAAAAGGGGAATAGAAGAAAGAAGTGATGGTAAATTCACCAAAGATGGATCGTAGCCCAAAGATAGAACAAACATTGAATTAGGAATACAAGTTGAGAGACCACCATCAAACTTGACATCTGTCCTAATAATAAATTATGTTGAATTAGATGGAGGAAGTCTATAACCTTTTACATTTTTAGAGTATCCAACAAAAAAGCACTTCTTGATCTTAGTTGTGGCTTTACTTTTCTCATAAAAAATGTGAGCCTAGGATTTGATACCAAACACAAAATAGTGGCATGCACATATGGTTTAATGTTAGTCCATGTTTCTTTTGATGTTATATCTTTTAAAGCTTTTATGGGAGTGATTAACTATGTTATTATCACAATTAATGGCTTCCACCCAAAAATGAGGATGTAGTCCTTTAAATTGGATCGTGAGTCTAGATGCAGTTCTAGCGTGAAAGTGTCCAACTAGAATTATTTGCCTTCACTAATATAGCATATGTAAATTATACTCTAGGTATAAAAGGGGAATCTAGATTATATTTGGCCGTCCATATATTGGTCATTGCAAGACAAAGAACAACAATTTGCAATATAAGTTAGTTATTTCTAAATTATTTAAATATTTTACCAAATATAATAATTTAGCTAAATATTTTGATTTGGGAAAATCATACAGACAGATATATAAAGGGAAAATTCAATAAAAAAACATATAATTTACTATTAAAACATTAAATTTTGACAAATATTATCAATCTAAGCATATTTTATGTAAAAAATGTGTTATTTTGAAAATAGAAAATAACTAATTAACAAATATATATATATTTTTGAAAAAAATGCCAAAAAAAAAAAAACTAATTAACTAATTGACAACAATAACTACTAAATAATACCCTGAATATCATATTTATAGGCTCATCCACACTTCAACAACAAACTATTTATTTGTATCTTCCTTAACTACTTCCATGATGCATCTCAAAATCCAACCTCATATAACAAGATATAACTCCAAAACCACTGTCATCTCACCTGCATAAACTTATTTACCCCGTATCTAGTGCTTATGAAATTATGTATACCTGGAGCTTCATTAACTTCATATAACCAAGTTTCTATTATGGATAAAACATCTCTCTTCCAACAAATCTTGTAGAACCAGGACTCTGCATGTAAGAGCCCATCCATATTCTATGCAGAGAATCTGGGGGCAAATAATCAAGTTTTCCAACATTTAAACTAATGGCTTTACCATTTCTCAAAAATGTCTCTTTTCCTTCTGCATGCTTCCTAAACTTTTCACCATCGTTCCATTTTCTGGATGGTCTTTCATAAGATCGAGTTCATCCACATGTTCTCCCCTCACAGATAGTTTACTGCCTCAACGCTTATGCATGTTTAAATTTTACTAACATCTGTTTTGGTTTTTCTCCTTTCCTTCCTGATATGTAATGCATTCATAAACAAATCATTAATCACCTACAAAACACTTTCTTTCTCCTTTCTCCTAATTCACAAGAATCCCAGGTTCAATGCCCTATGTTCTTTCCTGTTCTTCATGCATCACTGTGAAGATTTTCCTATATTGTTGTTCCTTCTATTGTTTTATGGGCTTTTGTGCTTTCTTCTTTTGTTATGTTAGTTTGTTTTTTCCAGCTCCTCTAGAGTCACATCATTCCATTTTATTTTAGGAGCTATCATGGCTCCTATGTTCTCTGGATTTAAACCTGTTTGCTGTTCATTATTTGCCATTGTAACGGGTCATATCCTAGGAAACACCTGTCCTAATGTGGTAGTGTATCATTAGGGTGAATCTGTTCGCTCTGGAGATCCAACAGCCAGCTGATGCCTTCCATAGGATGTTCAATCTCTGTCCTGGAGTTAGAGGAGATGCCTCCATGTTGCCTTCAGCACTGAGTTTTATTACTCTGGCAAGGGGCAAGAAAGTGGCAAGCAAAAAAAATCAACGTTGCAGACCCAGCACACCACTGAAAGATCAAACTTGAAAATGCTCAAATTAATCTACAGAAAATGGCATTCTTTTCTGGTTTGGAAGATTAGCAGTAATATAGTCTAGAACTTCTTCCATAGATATGTCCAAACCATATTTACATTGATAGGCATAATTCCATCGCACAGGTAAGATCATTGATACTGGCATATTCATGTATTAGTCATTATTTGAGCAAGATTAATGGACATTAACAGATTAAGTTATGGACATTTGCCACTACTGTATTTACCTTTTACCTGCCAGCTAGAGTTTGCTGTTTCAATTGTTGCAACGAAGTGAATTATTGCAACGTAGCCCAAACCATTTGGGCATTTGGTATTTCATGGAGTGGAAGGATCTCTTGACTCTCTTTCAATACTGCAGCCTAGCCCACTCATTTTGGGCGTTTGCTCTTTCTTAATTATGCCCACAAAATTCTTAGAAAAAAAAGCCTGTAACTCGATATTCAAGAGGAATCAAAGTTACAATGACCTTTACACCAGCTTAGATCCAAATCCTAGGCTCTATCAAGCGCCGAGAGGGATCAAATTTCTGAGGTGCAAACCTCTCTTCTTAGGTATTGCACTCAAGAAGCTATCACCTTTAGTGTGTCCTATATATAGCCATTGATTTGATTCAAACCAAAAGACACATCTTTTTATTTAAGGTCGACATATAATATTTAGGAACGATAATTACAACATCTCTCCAATACATGGTTTTAAAACCATGTGCAAGGCCCTCCTAAAACCATGGATTGTTTAGGAGGCCTTGCACATGGTCTTAAAACCATTTGCAAGGCCCTCTTAAACCATTTACAATAAAACTATGCGTTGTTTAGGAGGCCTTGCACATGGTCTTAAAACCATTTGCAAGGCCCTCTTAAACCATTTACAATAAAACCATGTGTTGTTTAGGAGGCCTTACACATGGTTTTAAAACTATGTGCAAGGCCCTCCTAAACCATGTACAATAAAACCATGGGTTGTTTAGGACCATTCAATTTTTGAGAATAATTCAATTTTTTATTTTTTACTATTTTGTTACGTAGGAACATTACAACATCTTTTTTGCACATAATTAATGTTTTTAATTTTTATTGTTTTATTAGGTAGGAACACTACAATATCTCCCACATATTAGGTTTTTTCTCGCCGACATTTATTTTGGTCGATAATTAAAATTTTTATTTTTTATTATTTTGTTAGTAACGTTACATAACGTTACAAGATCTCCCCCATATTGGACTGTAAAACACCTCTTGGTGCAAAAAATCAAAAGAGCATCATTCTCTAGAAGGTCTAAGCCTTTCATGCTGTGTCTAATCATATGGAGATCAATCCCTTGAAAATTAACAATACAGTTGTCTCAAAACTAGTTAATCTGGTCCAAAATTTTGGAACAAAACATGTCTAGTACTAAACAAAATCTGAAAAGACTAGAAAAATGGTAAAGAGCCTGAATTGCATAAGGAGAAATCTTTAAACTCCTCAAAGAATAATAGCCCTTCTGTCATCCCAACAGCTTTTTTGATAAGCTGTCAGCTAAGAAGTTGAGTTCCCTGAAAATACATTTAATGGAGAAATTGTTGAAACAGTCCATCATCTTTCTAGTTCTGAAGCACCATTGTTCCAATATTGATACCTGTAGAGAAGAAAAACCAGCTGCCCAGTCCACTATGACCCTTGAATCACCAACTACCTGAATTGACAACATGTCCTTAATAATAGCAAATTTTAGCAGTCCCCAAAAGGCTAGTAACTTAGCACAGATATTGGAACATTTTCCACATCCCATCCACATCAAATAATAATGGTCTTCAGCTAGTTTAAATACCATACCTCCACCACATAGTTTTTTATTTGATGCTCCATCAAAATAGCCACATGGCAATCCTTCCTCAACTGGTTCTGAAGACAACGTGGCCTTTTTAAAGCCGGAGATTTATAGAATTCCTTATAAAATCCCAAAATTTTTAGGCCCACAATAGTAGAATTCTAAGAGATATTACAAATATCAAAACATTCCTAGTCTTCCAAATGCTCCCGCAAAATTAAAAAAAGGTGGAGTTTTGTGACGAGGAAACTCTTTTGATCCATAATAGCAGATTTCCTTCCAAAGAAGGAAGATTCCAGCAACAATAAACTTGTAGCCCATTAAATACTTCTGACCAAACTCTTTTGCAAATATCGTAGTCAACAAAAAGATGGTGAATATTTGGACCTGTTATCCTTCAGTTGATTAAATTACCCCGGGTCAGGATACGGTTCTCCAAGCAAAACCACGAGAAACTTCTTATCTTTAATGGGAAGCCCCATTTCGACACATCTTTATACCTCCAGTTGTATACAGGGTTTATGGATAAAACGAAATGGCCTCATAAGCTCCTTTAGCAGTTACAACCCCTGATTTTTGCATGTCCATACCAATTTATCCTCCTCCTCCCTGAGTCTGATACCAAGGTGATTGAGCCCTGAAATGAAATTGAACCATTCCCCAGCAAGATCACCATCTAAGCCCAAGTCAGAAGCTGAATACCAATAAGTAGTAGCAAATATATCAGAATTGGGATTTCTAACATGTGCAAGTTTGTTGAGGCCCAGATCAGATAGGAATAAAATCAGAGACACAGGAAAGTTAATAAAAATATTCACCCCCAATGAAAGGGTCAATCCCCAGAACCACTTTTTTAAGCCATTCCCTCTGTTCCAAGAAAGCCAAGAACCCAGCCAATCAAAAGTTCTTGTAAAACCATACCATATATTTGAAGCCTGAGAAACAGATTTTTTAATCTTTCCTAACCCACTCTTCAACAGTCAATTTTTTAAATATTTTGATCTGAAAACATCACTCCACAAGCCTGAACCAAACAGCCCCCTCCAAAGAATTTTCAGTCCCAAGGCTTGACTGACCAAAACAGATTTTTTATTCACCATCCACCCATATGTTTTGATTACATGTCTTTTCCTAATGCACCAGATGAATCTTATCTTTATCCACCTGTCCTGACCATAAAAAATTCATCATTTTCTTCATAATTTTGTCCAAAATGAATGTGGGAATCTTGGTCAATGACATCCAATACACACAGGTATACTTTCCAGAACAGACTTTACCAATATTAATCTACCCCCAGGGATAGCCATTTATAGCACCAACAGTTTATTCTCTTCTCCACTTTTCTAAGAAGCCATAGCCAGTCTTTGGTGAAATAACAGTTAGGTTTTAGAAAATAACCCAAGTACTTAAGACCCTTATCAATATGTTCCAACTGGAATGGAAAATGACAGAACATGATTAATACATCTTCCTTGACAGCATTAAGTAAAAGACATGACTTCTGAATATTAGCCTCCATCTCCGAAGAGTTACAAAAGAGCATAATAATATCATTATATGTATGCCATTCCTCACCTGTACCAGTCCCAAATATAAGCACATCATCTACAAACAATAAATGAGTGATAAAATGCACAGTAGAGAATTTGATATCAAATAATTCTTTTATCCTGCTTGGCTTTCCCAATAAGTCTGCTGAGGCCTTCAATTACCAAGAAAAATAGCAGTGGAGACAGCAGGCACCCCTGTCTGAGCCCTCTGGAACTTCCGAAAAACTTTGAAAGAGATCCATTAATAAGAACTGCAAATCTGGCAGATGTGATAGAGGCCACAATCCAGTCAGTTACATCCAAGTGAAGACCAATTTGAAGAAGAACCAGCCTCAAATACACTCATTCAACTGTCAAAGCTTTAATCAGATCCATTTTGAGAATTAATGCTTTCAATATCGCATCTCTTCTACAGTACCAGTTTCTTCATCTGCTGGGCAGCATTATGATGTGGATACCATGTACAAAGAAATGAGTAATTATAATAATCTCAGTAATATGCAAGCAATAAGAGACGCGGCAGCAGGAGGAAGCCAAAGCATACTGAATGAAGGTACATGCATTAACTGCACTGGAACAATACCATTGTCATGTTTTGACATGAAGCTGCAAACGTGCATATATATTATATGCCCATGCATTGTCATGATTGTATATATAGTTCTCTCGGCCATGTTATTATTCTCGGTGTGCAGGAACAGGATGCGTGCAAGAAGGCTCAATCATTGATTCATTAACTCCAACCAATTAATAACTGTATTCTGCATCAATGACAACCCAATTGCAATTCACTCAGGACCTATAAATTTCAGGGATTTCTTTGGGGATAATCCACTTTTGATCCCTTCCTCTGGCGAGTCTTTGCTAGTAAATGAATTTGGATTCACAAGTCTGAGCATGGAGCTGTGTATTTCTCGGTATGCTATATATATTCTCCTTCTCTTTGCATATGTTGTAGAATCGGCAGGTGGTCAATGTTGAATTTTAGCATTACCTTGTATTCTTTCAAATTTTGCAGACTGTAAGATAACAATAATAAGACAAGTGCACTAGATAAATCAAAACATCACACACATTAACACAAGATGTTTTTCACTGGAAAGCCTTTAAAGGACAAAAATCCCAAAAACATTAGTAATTCATCCCTTGAATGAGACCACTGAGTTTTTCAATAAGTTATCAAACCCTAGCAAGCTTGAACAATTTCACCTTGACTTAATCTGACCAAAAATTTTCACAAAGACAATTACAGAAGATAATTGTAAATTAGGGCTACTGCCCAAATTTTCTGACTGCTGCCCAAGCTGCCCGAGATTAGACAGAAAGGATCTAATTTTAAGCTGCCCGTGAATGATACAGACCATCTGAAGTCTGCCCAGATCCTGTAGCTGCTGCCCGAAGGTCTGAGATTGCTGCCCGTAAACTGTGACAGCCTTCTCGAGTAAATCTGAGGCTGCCCGAGATCACTTGTGGTTTCCCTGGATTAGATCCGAACTGTTACAAGCAGCCTGGACCTTTCTGCACCTGCCCGAGATCAAATTAGGGCTGCCCGAACTGAATTTGCAGCTTCCCGAATATTGCGGAGGCTGCCCAAATATTGCAGAGGCTGTCCGAATATTACAGAGGCTGCCCTAAGGTTCTGTTCAGCTGCCCGGAGTTCTCAGTAGTCTGCCTGAGACTGGAAGGAGGCTGCCTGAGACTGGATGGAGGCTGCCCATGACTGTAAGGAGTGCCAGTGAAGACCAGCGTAATCCAAATCCTAGGCTCTATCAAGCGTCGAGAGGGATCCAATCTCTTGAGGTGAAAACCTCTTCTCAAAGAGGTTTTCACCTCAAGAGATTGGATCCCTCTCGGCGCTTGATAGAGCCTAGGATTTGGATCTAGGCTGGTTTCAGTCATGGGAGGTGACACAAAACTCGAGTTTGAAAGAGGTTTTCACCTCAAGAGATTGGATCCCTCTCGGCGCTTGATAGAGCCTAGGATTTGGATCTAGGCTGGTTTCAGTCATGGGAGGTGACACAAAACTCGAGTTTGATTAACATTGTAAGGAACTGGTTAAGTTGAAAACAAACTCGAGTTTGATTAACATTGTAAGGAACTGGTTAAGTTGAAAACACACATAGAATTATGAGGATTATTTCAATGTAAGTATTAAATATTAAGTATTGAAAAAATTGTTACACTGGAAAATAGAGACTAATTTTGGATCCCTCTTCTGTATCTCTCATAGCATCTTCCGCATGTACATCTTCCATTTCTTGGTCAAACTTTACATAAAAAAACCATGCATTGAATTTTGTGCAAGTTTAAAATTCTTTATATTTTAAAAGAAGGTCATTATCCCAACACCCTTACCACCAATACACTACAGGTAGGTTTTATTATTAATACACTGAAATCTATGACTAAACGAAAACCATACACTGAATTTTATGCAAGTTTAAAATTCAATAAATATTCAAAAGAATTAGGTGATTTGGGAGAATTGAACCTTGAACCTCTTTTCCATTATTCCAACACCCTTACCACTATAGCACAAGTAGTTCTTATTAATAATACACTGAAATCTATGACTATATAAAAACCATACACTGACTTTTATGCAAATTTAAATTTCACTATATTTTTAAAAAAATTAGGTAAATTGAGTAGTTTGAACCTTGAACCTCATGCCCATCATCACAACACCCTTACCATTATACTACATGTAATTCGTATTATTAATTTTCCG
>LPNX011025473.1:971395-1116706 GCA_001517045.1 Pseudotsuga menziesii | reverse complement strand
TATATATATATATATATTTTAAAATTATTTCAATATATATATATTTTTTGAATATATATTAAAATATATATATTGTTTTTTTTTTTACTGAACGTTTATGAAATATATATATATTGTTTTGTTTTGTTCTTTTTTGGCTGCACGTTTATGAAATATATATTAAAATATATATGTTGCATGTTTATGTTGCGGAGATATTCTTTCTTTTTTCTGCTGCACGATTTATGGCACATGGATCTCTGTGCAAATTGGAGGAAAATGAGAAATCTTGGCTTGTGCAATAACATTGTTTTCATGTTGAAATATATTTTAATATATATTTCAATATTTATTTATTTTAATATATAAATTGAAATATATATTAATACAGTAAAATTATAATATCAATTTAAAAAACTTAAAATTATAATATCAATTTAAAACACTTAATTGCGGAGATATTCTTTCTTTGTTTTTGCGGCAATCTTCTCTTTCTCTTTTCTTTGCAGCAGTCTTTTGTTTGGGGCAGATCTTCTCTTTTTTTTGTGTGGCAATCTTCTCTTTCTATTTTCTTTGCGGCAGTCTTCTGTTTGGGGCAAATCTTCTCTTTGCGGCAGATAATCCTCCTTTTAATAAATTTTTATGTATTTTATTATTATCTATTGGTGTTTATATAGTAGTTGTTTAAAATTATTTACTTTTAACTAAAAGCCGACAAAATCTACATCATAAGCAAATAGAAGTAAATATTTTTAGCCGACCTTTACATGAGGAAGGTTACATAACATTACAACATCTATCTCATAATCGGAAATCTTAAGTAAATAGAAGTAAAAATTTATAGCCGACATTTACACAAGGAACGTTACGTGACAAGATCTCCCCCATACTGGGCTGTAGAGCGCCTCTCGACGCAATCAGTAGGCTGCCCGAGACAGAATGGAGGACGCCCGTGAATGTGTTGTGCACTAGGGTGAAACCCTAGATCTGTTTGATGTTCCCTGTGAGTGGAGAGAAGTGATACCCTAGCTTGCTTAGGGTTTGTATAAGAATGATGGAGATGCCCTAGTTAGAAAAGCCTCCATGCTAGCGCACAAACAAAAATGCAAAGATCTTCTCTCACTTCCAGTGAAAATCATCTAAAGAGCAGCTCAACATTGATGATCAAGAGTGTGTAGAAATGAAATGGAGTTGATCTTTCTTCATAGGCTTTTAGTCCCTTGGATGTGAACCAAAACACAAAAGATAAAATAATAGGGTTCTATTCTTTTACTCTTTTGACTTTTTCTTGAAGGTACTAATGACCTTTTTATATTTTCAATTTGACTTCTTAGTGGTCCAGGGGTCCTTATGTATTCTTGACTTTTACCTTTAATCTTCTTCAAGTGCCATGTGGTCATTGCAAGTGGTCATAGGGGTTCTTCATACCCACTCAAAGTACATCATCATAAATAGGGAGAATTACTAATGCTTTTATCTCAAACTCCTTGTGCCGTCCAGATCAGGTACTAGGTGTCTTAACCAAGGGTAGCTAATCCTTGGAGAAGGTCACAAAGCCCACAGATCGAGGGTAGGACTCAGGAGTGCCTCACAAGGCCAGACCCGGTCCAGGACTTATAGTGATGTCCTGGTTACTGACCAAGTGCCTCAACCCTAGGCTGCATAATTTGACCCAAGGTCAAATACTTGGTAACTGACCAAGCGCCTCCATTCTCCCGGAGAATGGCCCTCAGCCCTAGGCTGAGTCCCACAGTCCTAGACTGGTTCATCTTCCTGGTAACTGACCAGGTGTCTCCATTCAAAGAATGACCACTCAGCTCTAAGCTAAGTTCCCCCAGTGCTGGACTGGTTCAACATCCTAGTCCTTGACCGGATGTCTTCATTCAAAGAAGGGTTACTTAGCTCAAGGCCGGATTCCCCCAGTGCTGCATTGGTTCCACATCCTGGTCCTTGACCAAATGTCCCCATTCTCCAAGAGAATGGCTCTTGATGCTGCTTAGGAAAAATCAACAATCAATTCATCTCAAAGCATTAATTGTGAAAGAATGGTCGAATCTCACTTGTTTCTTGTGCGTGTGTTTGCGTTCTAGTTTTATACATATAAAAGATATTATATCAATGTTTTCCAACTTCTGATTGGAAACTGTTGCTCCTAGTTCTTATGCAATCCTATTCAATCTGGCTTAATTTCTACAGCTTGAGATTTGATATGTTGCAGTTATATATTTCATAAATTCGCCATAGCTTGATTGACAAGTGCTTGTAACGCATGGCAGGCTTTGTTTACGTTCAGAGTTGATTTGCAAAGGGGGGAAAAACTTAGTTACCTGCTCTACTCCACTATACATGGTTAACTTTGTTTTCATTAAAACCTTAATCTGTGGCTTCTAAACATATTGTAAGTTGTCTCTTTAACACTTAATATTGGAGCCGTCTAACTAGGGGACAATTTTGACTTTCAGGCAGAAAATCCGCTGGAATTTGGTAAATTTAACCCACAAAATCTGTACTTTGTTGGGCGATTTTAAGTGCAGAAATGAAATCACCTGACACGAAAACCCCCAACATCCAGATTTTGTAAAATCTAGCAATGTTTTTGTGCATTCTAAAAATTCCGTGAAGATTCATGGCCAGAAACTCGTAAAAGCCAGCCGGAAACAGGGGAGAAATCATCCCTGTTTAGACAACTCGCTTAATATCCAGTAAATTTAACTTTACATTTATGAATGTGAAAATGATTTAATGGTATAAGTTCTATGCATGAACTTGAGGAACAAAATTGATATCAAATCACCCAGTCATGGCATATTCACGAAGATATCTATGTGTGGTACTTTGAAAATTTTATAAATATGAAATATATTAACATGAATGGTGTATCTTGTGCTGGTATTTATGTCCAGTGACCAGTCTTTAAAAAAATTATAAAAATGCTACCTTCCGGATTTGTGTAAAATGGGATGGGTTTTTAGGAAGTACATATATCTGTGGAGGAAAATGTTTAACCGGCTCACACAGGCCTAAAGCTGAGTTCCCCCAGTGCTGGACTGGTTCAACATCCTAGTCCTTGACCGGATGTCTCCATTCAAAGAAGGGCTACTTAGCTCAAGGCCGGATTCCCCCAGTGCTACATTGGTTCCACATCCTGGTCCTTGACCAAATGTCCCCATTCTCCAAGAGAATGGCTCTTGATGCTGCTTAGGAAAAATCAACAATCAATTCATCTCAAAGCATTAATTGTGAAAGAATGGTCGAATCTCACTTGTTTCTTGTGCGTGTGTTTGCGTTCTAGTTTTATAGATATAAAAGATATTATATCAATGTTTTCCGACTTCTGATTGGAAACTGTTGCTCCTAGTTCTTATGCAATCCTATTCAATCTGGCTTAATTTCTACAGCTTGAGATTTGATATGTTGCAGTTATATATTTCATAAATTCGCCATAGCTTGATTGACAAGTGCTTGTAACGCACGGCAGGCTTTGTTTACGTTCAGAGTTGATTTGCAAAGGGGTGAAGAACTTAGTTACCTGCTCTACTCCACTATACATGGTTAACTTTGTTTTCATTAAAACCTTAATCTGTGGCTTCTAAACATATTGTAAGTTGTCTCTTTAACACTTAATATCGGAGCCGTCTAACTAGGGGACAATTTTGACTTTCAGGCAGAAAATCCGCTGGAATTTGGTAAATTTAACCCACAAAATCTGTACTTTGTTGGGCGATTTTAAGCGCAGAAATGAAATCACCTGACATGAAAACCCCAACATCCAGATTTTGTAAGATCTAGCAATGTTTTTGCGCATTCTAAAAATTCCGTGAAGATTCATGACCAGAAACTCATAAAAGCCAGCCGGAAACAGGGGAGAAATCATCCCTGTTTAGACAACTCGCTTAATATCCAGTAAATTTAACTTTACATTTATGAATGTGAAAATGATTTAATGGTATAAGTTCTATGCATGAACTTGAGGAACAAAATTGATATCAAATCACCCAGTCATGGCATATTCACGAAGATATCTGTGTGGTACTTTGAAAATTTTATAAATATGAAATATATTAACATGAATGGTGTATCTTGTGCTGGTATTTATGTCCAATGACCAGTCTTTAAAAAAATTATAAAAATGCTACCTTCCGGATTTGTGTAAAATGGGATGGGTTTTTAGGAAGTACATATATCTGTGGAGTAAAATGTTTAACCGGCTCACACAGGCCTAAAACCGCTGCCACCTATCTAGAGTAATTTCAGAGCCTTGGAGGAAAATGTTTAACCGGCTCACACAGGCCTAAAACCGCTGCCATCTATCTTGAGGAGTAATTTCAGAGCCTTCTTGAAGGAAAATGTTTAACCAGCTCACATAGGCCTAAAACCGCTGCCACGTATCTTGAGGAGTAATTTCAGAGCCTCTACAAGGAGAGCAATTTCCCCACTAGAAAAACATGAGACAGACATTGAAAGGATAATGTTGGTAGTAATTAAAGCATTATTAAAATTTAAAAGCCAGTAAAGGAAATAGGTTGCGCTAATAAAGAAAATGCCAAATACTAAAACAAAACAAGTTCTGGCATCGAACATAAGCCTACTTAATAAAGCAACAATAAAGGTTTTGATGTAACACTCTTAAAAGCCATTTTCAATATCTTGTAATAATTGTAGTATCATATGAGCTTGTAGGTATGGAACAGGCCCAATAGCATGTTAGGAGGTTGATCCATAAAATCAAGGTCAGTATAATGAAAAGTGAATTGGACTCAACTAAAGTAGCAACAACTTATGAAAAAGGGTTACCTGAACAGAGTCTACAGAATAAATTTAGATAGAAAGCCCAACATATGCTGGCATCAAAACTAAGGGTGTGTAATGAGAATAGAAAGAACCAAGAGAGAATAATCCACGTAAGGAGTGATTTTCCCAGATTTCGAAGGACAAATTAAAATGAAAAGAATAAAATCCTGTAAATAATTGTCAGCTTAAAACTTCATCATGGAAGAAGGGTATTCACATGGAAACTTGCCAGGTAGTTAAAAGAAAGAACCCATAGCAAAATTTATAATTAATACACAACTACAACATGAAAACAATATGAAAAGATTAGAAAGACATTCGGGGAGAGGTTAGATTTGGTGTATTCCTCGAGAGAACTAAAACCAAAAGTCCACATGCTGCTGATGGATACAAACAAGAGAAAATTGGGAGAAACGTGTTATCTTTAAATTTTAGAAACGGCTAAAAGAGTACATAACCCTAGAGAGAAATTGATAGAGACGTACACTATACAATTCATAGTCATGAGGCACCTCAAAAAAAAATTAAAAGTCATTTCTTCCATAATTTTGGTTGGACTTGTGTTTATATTAAATATTTATTATTTATACTCTGAATGCAAGTGCAACTGTCAGCTCCACCATGGGCAAAAGCCAACATTTATTATTTAAAAAAATTATTGTCAGTTGTTTCTATATTATCATATTGATCCTGACCTCAATTTTCCTTCCCTAATTATGGGATTATTTCAGATTGTAAATTTCTTCCTTGCATCACCCTGTCCACCATGAATGTCTCGATGCTACACCCTGTCCACCCATGGAGATGCACAATCATTAACATCGCAATTGGGGTGATAAAAAAAGATTAATGTGAACACTGAAAGGTGATTACGAAGTTCATGGAAACTTCATGCAATCAAGAGTTATGACTGTCCCAAATGGAGTTTGCGCGAGGATTATGTTGGAGAGTTGACTGAAAATTATCTTTCAGACATGGTGACATACCGTGATGTAATATATTATTATCAACGTAGCCTAAACATTCGACAATTTCGCCCTTTCCCAACAGCATTTTTCAGCATGATTTTGATAGAATCCAATAAAAGTTGAGAAATTTTTAAAATCTCAAAGAAGAGTGTTTAAACTTGCATAATATTTGAGGGCACTGAATCCATTTATGAAATCAATAACACTATTTGAATAACACAAAATTTAATCACTGGATTCTCGTCAAAAACTCACCAGACAAGCAAAATCTGTGAATTTTTAGACTTCTCCATTATTATCAAGAATGACAATAGTAATAGAAAGTAAGAAACTTCTGTTAACCCAATGGCTACAGTCCAAAATGTTTGTTTGCTCAAGATCTAGACAATGAAAAAAAATGACCATGAGATCTTTGTATATGTTTCTCAGATTTAAAAATATGACCTTTAGAACATACTGTATGCATAGAAAATGTTATGCATCTTTAAATAAAAGTTCTGCAAAACAGAGGCAAGAGTTTCACTTGCATTTGGTAAGGCATGCGAAATTAGAACCCTACTCGGCCACACCTCAGTCATATGAGCTGATGCCTAAATTAGATATATAATCAAATGTCAGCTGTCGATACAACGTGTGAATAGAATATAGACAAAATACAAAAGTAAAACCAACATAATATTGGCATCCGCAATATTTTCCAAGCATAATCATTAGACCTTCAAAGCATTCAAAAAGGTGTAGTTACAACAGGTAAATAAAGACTCTTAAGATCTCGTTACTGTTTTATTACAAAATTCAAGCGAATATTTTCAGGTCTTGAATGCACAATAACAGCATCATCGTTTCAGTTGTCTTTTAGCCAGTGTTGCAGCTCGCTGTGGAATGTATACTTTGTAGCTTACCTGCCATGAACGTTCAATAAGTCAACATTACTATTCAGAAGTTAATATACCTTGATTTGAAACAGTTCATATTTTAAAGTCTTTGAAATTCAATCGGATGTGTCTTAACAGATTCCACAGCTTTCTTATTTTGTCATGCAATCTCCTAATGCCTACATACAAACATTCACAGCATCCACAATAACTATGGTTGAAAATTTAAAAGCTTATTACTTAAGGACTAACCTGCACCATCTCCCCTCCTCTCATAACAGACATTGTCTTCTGCTGGAAGGTAGAATCTACTGATTCTTTTATTGCATTTTGAGATGCACCCTCTTTTGAGCTTTCACTAGTGCCTTCAACATCCTTGATCATCTCAGTTCGAGAGTTTTGATTTTTCGATGAAATAGTGAAATCATCTGATTTATGCATCTTTGTGGGAGACGTATCACCTTTTGAACTTTCTTCTGTAGCTCTATCAGCCTTAACCATCTTAGTTTGAAAATTTGTATTCTCTAATATGCAAACTTGTAACGCATCAGAAGTAGAATTATCTGATACAACTTCTTTTTCTAAAGTCCGGTCTTGCAAGACTGTGACTGAGGGCTCCTCTAGCTCAGTCACCTCAGTTTTCCATGTACGATGTTTATTCAAGCAAATTACATCTGAGTCCTTGTCTACTACTTTTTCTGGCTTATTGTCATTATTGTGAGCTGAAATTGTTTCAGAAGTGTCAGGCTTGGAAGGATAAACCTCTGAGACCAAAGAGGCAGTATTTGCCTCACAATCAGCATGAAATTCAGAGACCGGAAGTATCTGACTATAAGGTACAGGAGAAGTACATGTCTCCCTAGGACCTGATGGTTGGATCCTTACTAAATCCATGTCCAACCTAAATGTATTATTCTCCCTTTGACTTGAGGATGCTTCAATATGTTGTTGACGCTCTCTTTTGGTATCTATATGATGCCCATTCAATACTCTATCAGTAACTGTCGGCTCTTTCAACTCTCGTTCATACTCATTAGTCTCATTTGTTCTGGTGCCTTCCAATCTCGCATAAGAAACAACTTGAAGCTCTCCAGAACCCAAACATAATGGTTGTTTAAATTTATTGGATGACAAAACTTCTGCCTTCCCAAATTGACAGCCACGGAATTTGCTCAAATTTTCCAAAGCTCTCTGCCTTAGAAGTAATTCTAAAGCCTCAGCCTTCGACTCATCAACGTGTTCCTCCACACTGCACTCTGCATTGCAAGAAACTGACTTGCCTGACTGACTTGCATCCATGTTCAAATATTTCCGTGAAACCTTCGTTTTGTTTTCAACGGGAATGGAAAAACTGTCACTCTCTTCTAGATGGTTTCTGAATCTTTTCCTTGTTTTAACCCGTTCTGGACTATGAACCACTTTACTACTACTACTGACTTTACCATTGCACTCATTTTCCTTCTTCCCATTTGGGTTTCTTACGCCAAGCTCATCCGCACCCTTTTTGTTTGGATAGCCTTTCTTTTCTTTTCCTTTCATGCCATCTCTCTTTTTAATTTGCTTCGAGTAACCCCAATGATTAGACCTCCTTTTGGACCGAGTAGATTGCCTTCTTTCCCTGCTGCTTCCATCACTGTTGCTATGAGAACTACTGCAAGTAGAACAACTCTTGCTTGAATAACTACAGCTGGAATCACTGCAGCTGCAGCTTATACTAATGCTTCTTCTATAACGTTGCTTGCTTTCCCTTGCTCTGCGCCTTATAGGGTGTTCTTTATGCTTCTTTTTGCTAGTTTTTTTCTTCTTCTCAATTCCTGCCCTATTGGTTGAAGGTTGTCTTTTACGCTTCCGGGAATGCTGGTCACTTGAATCAGTGCTCCTACTCCTGCTCCTACCTCTTTTCCTTCTAGAATCGTTTCCTCTACTTCTTCTTCTTAGACTTGCACGATGATTACTGATGCTTGAATCGGCAGATTCGGATGAAGAAACACAAGGAGACCTCTCCCTTTTATATTTCTTGGATTTATGCCTTGATCTAGTAACCTGCTCAGATGCAAGATAATTATAGTGTTGAAGCGGCAAAGTTTGAGACAAGAATTTAAAAGGGAAGAAGATGCTAGTTTCAGTTTAAAGGATATTTTACAGCAGGGATGGTTGCCTTTTAAAACAAAACAGAAGCCATGGAGGCATTTTGTCATATGCTTTTCATTCTCTGCCCATAATAACATACACATCAAAGCAGCAAATGATGTCCACCAACTCTTAAAAATCCTTCATGGTTGAGTAACACTATACCGAGCATCCATTCAATACAAAATTTACACATAAATCTTTCTTAAAATACTTAATAAAAAGTTCAGAAAAGAAAAACCCTACCTCCAATTTCCTGCCTTTCTTTCTCGATCTTAACGATTCCATTTTAATGTCCCGGAAAATCAAAGTAGAACCAACCCGTCCAACTGCCAAAGACGCAAATTATGCGCTACAACAACAGGAACCCTGCATTTCCTTCCCTAACAAAACCAAAAACAACACTGATTAGCATAAAGGCAGAAACTTACACCATCTATAATGCCCTAATTGCTTACTGAATTCGCAGAAGAAATCCTGGAGCGATCGAACGCCTGGATGAATTAATAAAATATCAGGATTCCGTTATGAAAATCGTGGATTGTGAAATTCCACATGAGGGTTTTCGTTCTTTGGCTTCTATACTATTAATCAATCGCCCATCGATGTAGCAAAATCGCTCATGTATGTAAATATATGGATGAAAATGGATATTAATTAATTAGTCGATAAACCGATCGATCTCCTGTTGTTGATGCTGTTCAACCACAGGCACAGCGCCCCGTGCATATTGCATATGTTATCTTTCAGTTGAATATGTGTACAGAATTCTCAACAAATAGGCAATCAGTTTCTCAAATGATCGAGGATACAACAATATCCCGTGCTTTTAAATTTATAGCATCCATTAACCTAACTTCTTTTAGACTTTTTGATTACTTCCTGCCATGCAATCTACCTAATAGTCACCGAGTTTTATGGGTAAAGATTTCCACCGATCCTATGCGATGTACACATCTTAATAAACAAAAAGACATATGTTGTTTTTGGTATATATACATTTAAAATGTTCTTTTTTTAACTTTTGGGTTGTGAAATTTTACAACCTATAAATTTTAATCGGCAAAAAACTTAGAATGTGTTTTTTCTCTCACAATGTTGATGTCACTTTCCTTTTATACAATACATATTGGGGTTTTATAAGGAACCGAAATATATTATAAGGGTCTAGAAAATTCATCCCCACACCCCCAGAGGGAGGCCTGATGACCCCCTCTCTCCCCTCCCTTCCCCTCCTCCCACTTGCACCGGTTGCATACGAGCAATGCATGGACCTAGTCAAGAGCTCTATAAGAAGGATATTGGGAATCTGGATATTTGTTTCATCTCCTAACATCCTCCCACCTGAAGTCAATATACAGGGAGTTCCTTACCAATGTTTTCCAACTCAAGTGCCATTGCCTAATGTTGCCTTAATCACATTTTTAGCAAGCCTAAATAAGTTTTGCACCATTCAAACTTCTTTGTTGCAATCGACTTTGTAAGCATACATACCTTCTTCCACTACTTTCCTTATGAAATGGTACTTAATCTCAATATGCTTCGTGCAATCATGAAATGTTGGATTCTTCACCAAGTGAATAGCACTTTGATTGTCACAATGCAAAGTGATCTCCCCTTGCATAATCTTGAATTCATCCATTAGTTTCTCTAGCCATATTGCCTCTTTACTAGACTTAGTTGTTGCCACATATTATGCCTTAGTGGTTGAAAAATCCACCACTAGTTGCAACTTAGATGTCCAGATTACAGCTCCACTAGCAAAAAAAATGTATCCCGCATTAGATTTTCATCCACCTTTGTCTCCACCAAAATAAGAATCAGCAAAACATTTAATCCTAACACGTCCCTACTGACATGTATGACCCTCATACATACACACAAGACCCCTTAGGATGTTAAATTGACAAATACTCTCAACAGTGTACTTGGCCAATTAACACTAGAAAATTGATGGGAAAGATGGTTTCCCAAATACAACCAATGACTCACGAACTTGGGAACAAAAGTTCCAATGATCATATACAGACTTAGTGTAGACCAACAAGACATATGGAAGGTGGAATTAGGACTCTACTTTCATAGTTACACATTTTCTAAGTACCTCACACATGAGATGACTCTTTAGCAAGCCAAAGACTCTCAGGAAATGAGCCCAATAATTAGGTGGAAACTCAAAGGATTTTGGTGCAATACTGGAAGTAACTTGACATATGATAGCCTCAACCTGCTATGGAAACACTTAACTTGAAATAGGATTTAACACGGCAAGATTTGGAAACTAGGAAGAAACTTCAAATGCAAGATATCTCAACTAGGCAATTCCCAAGTGATTCCAAACGACCCCTATGCCTCATGAATTTTCGATCTGATGTTGGGGATGGGATCTATATTGTCCCACCTACCTGCAGCAACTTACAAAACTTTATTTGGTCACCTAGAAGTTAAGATATTGCATAAACAATTAAGACTAGTCAATTTTGGCAATGTATTGAGCATAGGAGAAATGAAGAGTTGAAGATACTAGAAGAAAGGAACATAATTCAGATGCTTTTTATATGCAGGTATGTAATTACATCAATAGGTTGTATAGAACAACATCCATGGTGCATAGAGCTCAAAATCCTAATTACAAATACTGCTTCAAAGCCACAATATTACAACACTACAAACACATACTAAAATTGGATGATGGCTAATGCAGAAATGCCAACACCAATAACTGAAATGGAAAGGTACAGGAACAACAGTAGAATATCTATTGAATCTCAATGAAAAAGTTTGAATACCTTCCTCCTCAATCTCTAATCGGAATGCTAGCAAACACTCCAACTAGTCTTGATCACAGAGGGGCACATCTCCCAATTGTTTGCAATGGAAACATCACCCAAGCAATGAGAATGCATAAGCATATCCCATACAAAATCAAATGATCATCAAGCTTCCTCCACTCATGTATTATGCCTCCCTTTTAATCTTTACTTTCCCCAATACGATGTTCCAAAACCATGGGCTAGAGAAAACCATGGATAAAACTAGTTCATCCACTTTTGTCAATACTAGGGGCAAATACCATGGAACATTCTGAAACCATACACCGGGTAGTTAGTGGTTCATAATTGCTCCAGTGTCTTCATTAATGCACCCTCTAACCACCTTGACCACTTCTCCCCTCATTTAATGATCCTCTAATGATTAAAAGGGAGTTAATTCCATTATCATAATGGTGTGTCCACATGCACTCCCTGTTTTAAGGAAATGACCAAATCTATTGAATTACAACTTCTTTGGCCCACAACTCTCCTAGGTTCCCTTTTGACTATTCAACCACATGATAAGACCTCCTTTGCACCCTACCATGGTTAAACCTTCTTCTAACTTGTGGACAAACTTTTGCCTTAGACAATTTCATCATTTATGTGCTAGGAAAACCTTAGGAATAATTTAGTTCCCAACCTTAGGAATTCATCAATAATTTAGAGCACATGGAGACTTTGGCTTGTATGAAGATTCAACCTAGGTCCATAATCTCCTTTATGTATATTCCTAGTCCAATTTGTTCCCATGTTGCATTATTCATAACTTCGGACATTCGGCTTAGCAAATATTTGAACGTCATCACCAACTAAGTGAATTAACATGAACATGACTAGGTGACTTAGGCTATTGAGTTCCATGGCCAAAAGCGGGGACATTACAAGTCCTCCCCTCCCAATATTGCTTGTCCTCAAGCAATGACATCAACTCCATAGGAAATATGAAGCCAATCAATGATTTCTCACCATCAATATATGTTGTCAAAATGTCATAGCATTGGAAATTAATTCTAGGATAAACTGAATAGGTCCATCATGCTTCTTTTGCACCACTCTGATCATAACCATCTCTCCAATGAGTGACTCGACTACCTCTACAACTAAAAAATGTATGCTTTGCCTAGTTGAAGCAAATGAGAAGAATGGTAGGGTCCCGAATGAACATGTTGAATGCAAGGTGACCATGACAACCACCAATGTACTGCACAATCTCCTCATAAGGAACCTCCTGAAGGCTCCCAAACCAACAAGCAAGTGAATAACATGTCCATCCATCATAAGCTTTCCTGGCTAGAAAATTGAACCACATCTCAACATAGATGGACTCCTATAATCATGGTTGGATCGCTCTTCAATGTTAGCAACTAATTTGCTACACCAAGCAATGCCAAGATCCCATTGTTTGTGGTGTACCTCTCCAAGCATCAATAACATCCAAGACAATCCATCATGCCAAGGAATGCATAGGTCCCACTGTCTCAACTGCATCCTCCCAAACATCAATGGTGTCTGAAACAAACCATAAGTGCTTAGATCCCATGGTCTTTGCTGCATACCATCCATCATCGCTGCTACTTGTGACAATTTGTCACTCCATGGTATGCCAGGACCCATCCACCATATTGGAAGTTTGCCACTCCTAATGCAAATCATTAACTCTGTGAGCCTCTCCAATAAGATGTGAAACTCCTCATGTGCAAAAAGCACTCCAATCACATGGCTCACACTGCAATTACATGTTCCACCCCAAAAGCTCAAGTGGAACTCTCTTGCATTGTTGTGCATGAGACAAGTATCAAGTAATGCTAGTAGATTCCACTGCTACTCACCATACCGAAGGAGGACCAAGGGTATGTCTAAGTGATCAAAATTAAGTTGAGAAGCATACACCTGTCTCTTGCTTCTCATGAACCATCAATAGAAATGGTCCCTCCATAAAACCGAAAGTTCCTTTCACATCCTCGGGTGCTAGGAGTGAAGGAATGCCAACTAATTGCAACTCTCTATAAAGATCATCCATTGAAACAATAGATGCATGGTCTCTATTGTTGGCTAGTCAAACAATAATGTACATATATGTCTCATCCATAACTATGATTTTTCCCCACAGAGGCAATCTAGCACAAGACAAATGACCTAACAATATCTCTTGGCAGCTTGCTTACACAATTGCATTACACATATGATGAGTGTAATTTTTTATGGCAAGGAGACTCCATATTTTTCATGTAGTCTTCCACCCATTCCATGAGGATGGATGACATCAAATTGCAGCAATATGTGCCTATGTTGTTGCTCACAAACAAGGCAATATTAGGGGTATCAATAAATCCACAAAAAGAAATTTTACCTCCTGGAGTCTTCAAGTTTGTGGTGTATCTATTCACCTACTAAATGGATGCATAGACCTGTTGGTTGTTTGGTCCTAATGGAATGCATTCTAAAATATTTTCCATGATTCAATCTTCCCTACATAGAGAAATCTCATGATCTCCTTGGAGCGAAACAGGTGCCTAGCAATAATCTTGCAATTCATTTCTTCCTTCACCTCACGTTCAAATATGAAAACTCCTCATCTTCACCTCACATAGGAGGTTGCTCCAAAATTTCATGTTTGCAATCAACCACACATATCTGATCACATGTAGTCTTGGAAAAGGAATGTGTCTCTCCCAATGCCATATAGAGTTGCTCTACTTCTATTGTCTTGTCTTCTGCAAATTTGAGAGCTAGATCTCTATCCATGAACAACTACAAGTAATCTTCTTTCATATTTTCTAACTCTATTTTAGTGATGCATAATTTGGAGCTAGAGACTCTGTCAACAATACCACCATGTCTCTCCTCCAGGTGAACTCTCCCAATGAGATCCTCCGTGAGTCTATGTGCACCATCAGTTCTAAATAGAACTTGCAGTATCCTTTCTTCAATGACTAGGAGTAGGCTCTCCAAGTCTCTCCATGTCTGGTTGACAACACAATGTGTTGTCACATGTGAGATCATCCATCCTATGGGAATCGTGTTGAATCCCATCCAAAAATCCATCATCCTTGGAACCAAAAACTTGAGCCTCAATACTAGGAGACTCTCCCATACCAAATATCTCCTTGGAAGTGGTTTATACCTCATGTGACATAAAGGAATACACAAATCATAAATGTGTTCATACCTTGCATCATATCTTCCTCCTCATGCGGTGCAGTGGTGATGGCATTTTCTTCCACCAAACTTTCTAGTGCGCAACCAATTGATGAATGAATGTCTCTTGGTTCACTATGGAGCTCAAGTGCTGATTGGAAATTTGCTTTATGTGCTTCTTTTGGATCTGATCCAAAAGGTGTCTCATCACCATCAATCCCATCTTCCATCTCTTTTGTAGTGATCCCAAATTCACAAACAAAGAAGCTTGAGTGGCCATGAGTGGATTCACTCTCCACACTGTCAACAACCTCTTGCAATGTGTGATGTTCATCATGCTCAATGCATTCACTAGAGAAACCACATGGTTAATTTTCTGTAAGATTGTTTCTCTCATCATGCTCATGTTCTTTGGCTCCATGCCATTCTTTTGTTCTTGAATTGCCTTCTTGGAAAGATAAGATTCCATAGAGTAATGATTGACAATTTTGGGAGTACTTGGAATAATTAACTTCCACATATGATCATCTGATATCAAAAAATTCTCATATACTCCTTGGGGCTAGAATTAATGCATGGAATAAAAATAGTATTTGAAATAATTTATTGCACGAAACTCCTTACCCCATGCTAGATATCCCCGATGATAGTGAAGCAACTTTTGCACCTTTTTGCTTGCCGTAGATACTCTTGTTATTTCCTCCACAAATATCCCAGGAATATTGAGTTTGTTCTCTCCATTATATTTTTGGAAACCAAAATAACCATCTTCATCTCTTAGCAATTGAAAGTCTCCAACATAGCTCGCCTCTTCCTCAAAACCAACATCTTCAATTGGAATGGGCCTCATGCCTGCAATTTTTTTGTCTCTTCTTCAACTGATGGTCACAATGCACAGGTGAAGAGTACCATGCTCTAATACCACTGTAGTATCCCCAATCTGAAATTCAGAGATACTAACTCAAACTCCAAGGCTAGAAGTGAAGAATTTGAAACTAGGTGCAATTCCTAGATTTTGCAAGACAAAAACTTCCTATTTCCAAATGGATTCAAATGGAATCAACCCATTCTTAATTTATGATATGAAACATGGGATGAGTCTTAACACATCCCTATTGACATATATGACCCGCAGACAAACACACAAGACCCCCTTGGGATGTTGAATTGAAAAATACTCCTAACAAGGTACTTGGCCAATTAGCACTAGAACACTAATGGGCAAGATGGTTTCTCGAACAAAACCAATGACTTACATACTTGGGAATAAAGGTTTTGGTGATCATCTACATACTTAGTGCAAATCATCAATACACATGGAAGGTGGATTTAGGACTCTACTTTGACAGTTGCACATTTTATGAGCACCTCACACCTGGGACGACCCTTTAGCAAGCTAAAGACTCTAAGGAAATGACCCTAGTAATTATGTGGAAAATCAATAGATTCTGGTGAAATACAGGAATCATATTGACATATGATATCCCCAACCTACTGTGGAAACACTTGAATTGACAATAGACTTTCACACAACAAGATTTGGAAACTAGGAAGACACTTCAAATGTAGGACAACTCAACTAGGTGGTTTTCAAGTGATTTGAAATGACCCCTAAGCCTCATGAATTTCTGATATGATGTTGGGGATAGGATCTATACTATCCCACCTACCTGCATCAACTTACAAAACTTAATTTGGTGGCCCAGAAGTTAAGATATTGCATAAATAATGAAGACTAGTCAGTTTTGGCAATGTATTGAGCATTCGAGAAATGAAATGTTGAAGATACAAGAAGAAATGAATAAAATTATGATTTTATTGATATGCAGGTCTGAAATTAAATTATTAGGATGTATAGAACAACATCCATGGTGCATAGAGCTCAAAAACCCAATTACAAACATCGCTTCAAAGACACAATACTACAACACTGCAAACACATACTAAATTTGGATGATGGCTAATGCAGAAATGCCAACATCAATAACTGAAATGGGAAGGTATAGGAACAGAAGTATAATATCCATTATATCTAAGTGAATTTTTTTGAATACCTTTCTCATTAATATCTAATTGGAATACTAGCAAATGCTCTGACTAGTCTTGCTCATAGAGGGGGCACATCTCCCAATTGTTTGCAAGGGGAACATCACCCAAGCAATGAGAATGCATAAGCGCCTCCAATAAAAAATCAAATGATCATCAATATTTCTCCACTCATGCTCTATGCCTCCCTTTTAAGATTTAATTTCCTCCAATACTATGTTCCAAAATTGTGGGCTAGAGAAAACCATGGATAAAACTAGTTCATAAACTTTTGCCATTACTAGGGGCAAATACCATGCACCAGGTAGTTAGTGGTTCATAATTGCTCCACTATCTTCATGAATGCATCCTATAACCACCTTGACAACTTCTTCCCTCATTTAATCAGCCTTGAATGATTAAAAGGGAGTTAGGTCCATTATCATAATGGTGCGTCCACATGCACTCCATGTTTTAAGGAAATGACCAAAACCATGGAATTACAACTTATTTTGGTCCACAACTCCCCTAGGAACCCTTTTGACTATTCAAACATAGGATAATACCTCCTTGACACCCTCATGACCCCATTCGCAATACGGTCAAACCTTCTTCCAACTTGTGGACAAACTTTTGCCTTAGACAATTTGATCATTTATGTGTTAGGAAAACCTTAGGAATAATTTAGTTCCCAACCTTATGATTTCATCAATAATTTTGACCACATGGAGACTTTAGATTGTATGAAGAGTCAACCTAGGTCCACCATCTCCTTTATGCATATTCCTTGTCCAATTTGTTCCCATGTTGCATTATTCCTAACGTTGGACATTAGGCTTAGCAAATATTTGATCTTCACCACTCAATTGAATTAACATGAACATGACTATGTGACTTAGGCTATTTAGGTCCATGTCCAAATTTGGGTACATTACACCTTACTTGGATTTTCCATGAACTGGCCAAAAACTCCAACTTCTTGAGCAATATTTGTTATGGTGTTCACCATAGCAAACATGAAGCTCCCTGTTGTTGATAAATACACTACACAAGACATGCTTGTCTTCTCTATTTCTATGCAAGGACATTGTTTAGAAGACAACTTTAAGTGTGTAGGAAGTGGGGTACTAATTTTTTTAAACTATTCATATTCAAGCATTGCAGAATCTTTTCTATATATGACTTTTGACTTAACAAGATATTCCTACCCATTCCATCCCTATGTATCTTCATCCCTAGAATTTGATTTGCTTCTCTTAAATCCTTTATTCCAAATTTCCTAGCCAGCTGAGCCTTTAGATCAATGAATTACTTCATGTTGGGGCTTGCAACCAGCATATCATCAACATGCAATAACAAAATAATAAAATTGTCATCAACAAACCTCTTATAATATGCACATTGGTTAGCTTCACTTCTACTAGAACCTTGGCTCTTCATGAAGTTGTCAAATTGATGTACCATGTCCTTGGCACCTATTTCAATATGTACATATATTTATTGAGTTTGCAAACCAAATGTTCTTTGTCTCTTTCTTTATAGCCCTTAGGTTGATCCATATAAATCTCTTCATCAAGATCACCATGTAGGAAAGCAATTTTTGCATCCAGCTGTTCCAAATCTAAATCATGTGCTACTACAAAGTGCAAGTAAAACCCTTACAGTAGTAAGCTGCATAAGTAGAGAAAAGATTTCATTAAAATCTATACCTCAATTATGCACATAGCCTTTTTCTACCAAGCTAGCTTTATAACATTCCAGCAACCCATCATTGTTTTTCTTTACTTTATACACCCACTTATTTCATACAACTTTTCTTCCTAGTGGGAGATCTAGAAGTTCCTATGTATCATTCTTGTGCAATGCTCTTGTTTCTTCATCCATGCATTTCCTCCATTTATTTGCATTCTTATATTCTCTAGTTTCCTGAAATGAACTAGATTTGCTATCATCAGTTAACAAAGAAAAAACTCATGTTAACGCTTAATAACATGAGTTTGTGTCTTGGTTCTTCTCATCCCTCATTATCTCATGATGCACTTTTCATTGTTCCAGGTAATAATTGTTTAGTTTAGAAAATCTTAGGATCCTCAAACCTAAATGAATTCACTGTGAAAGAAGGTTGAAGGAGAGAGAAGCAATTCAGTGTACACTGATCAAACATTCATGGTGAAAATTGAACAATTAGAAGACAAAATTTCTCAGCATAACATTACATCAATTATCATTAGCCTCTCTGTAATATAATAATGATACAATAGGGATAATTTGAATACACTAGGTAGGATTCGAATTCACCAACTTGGACTGACTCCAGTGCTAACTCAATGTGAGAAAATCACCACTGAGAGCTCACTAATCTAGCTCGGGACAACTAAATCAGTTCACAATCAGTTAACTGAACAAGGTAGGTAGGAAAATGTGCCTAACCTCCTTAAATCAGGGAAAAGTGGCGCTAGACTAATTGAAGATGAACTAACTGATGCCCTTTTGAGGATAACTCAACACACACTAGGGTGAATTGATGATGAACTCCCATGACTCAGTGTGGGCTCCTGGATTATAGAGATTGGCCTCTAGAGCTCCTAAAATCATGAAAATGGGCACATCAAGTGTTAGGTGGGCCCTAAATGAGTCCCCCATGGCACTAGTAAGGTGGCAATAAACTCCTAAGCTAGGAAATGACAATTATACTATGGTGGTCAAAGGGAGGATTATTAATTAATCCTAACACTCCCCTTAATCCTAACTTGGACAACCTGGGCCCTAGCAACTAATACCGAAGGTCACCCATACAATATAATTCAAAAATAATTGTTCAATAAGTCAAGGAAATGGGGGAAACCTCATGGGAAACCCCCCCCTCAAAATGAGCAGGAAAACCATGAATAATAACTGAATCATACCTTTACTAAGAAGAGATCTGAGATAGAAAAATCTATTTTCAGTGAAATACTTGGTGAATATGTCTGCAATATGCTCCATTGTAGGGCAGTAATGTAAAATGACGGCCTAACTATGCACTAGTTCCCAGATGTAGTGCATGTGGACTTGAATGTGCTTGGTCTGCTGCTTCTCAGACTAGATCACTAGATATCTTGATTTCACTTTGATTATCATAAAAGAGGTATACTAAAGGAGAAGTGTGAATGCCAAACTTTGTCATAATCCCATATAGCCAAATTGCCTGAATAACTGCATTAACAACTCCCCGATACTCTGCTCTAGTTGAAGAGAGAGAAAGAGTTACTTACTTCTTGCTTGACCGACAGATTGGTCCATATCCCAACATGAACACAAATCCCGATGTAGATTTCTTGTTAGTACTATCACCAGCCAAGTTTGAATCAGTAAATTCAATTAGATCTAGCTGTGCACTAGCAAAATAGTGGATCCCAAACTCCCTTGTACCTTACACATAATGCAAGATGTGGTTTGTTGCTTTCCAATACAACTCATGTGGCTCCTGCACGAATCTAGAAACAACACTCACAACATAAGATAAATCTGGCCTTGAATGGGTGAGGTGTAATAGGCTACCAATCAGTTGTATGTAGAGTGTACTATCAACCAGTGGTGTGGAACCATCTTCTTCCAGCCTGATGCCATATAAGAAGGGGAAGGGTGTTGCTTTACAATCTGTCATGTGGAATATTTTGAGCAAATATCCTATGTATATGGACTATGTAATCATGATTCCTGGATATTTTTTATTCACTTTGAGACCAATAAACTGCCTTAGAAGCCCTATATTAGTCATGGAGAATGCCTCATTCAAAGCTGACTTGATGCCTCTCAATCCAGTATTTGAGCCACTAGTAATGGGCAAGTCATCCACATACAGAACAATCAATAGGAAGAAGCCTCCCTTCTACTGCATGTAGACATTGCAGTCAGAATTGCACCTCTCAAATTTTCTATGACATTAGGAAGGCATCCATCTTGGAATACCATGCCCTTGGGGCTTGCTCAAGGCCATAGAGATATTTCCTTTGTTTTCAAACCAAGGAGGAATCTTTAGTGTACCCCTCATGCTATCTCATATAGATCTCCTCTTCTAGGTCACCATGGAGGAAGGCACTCTTCACATCCATGTGATGTACCTCCCACCTCTTCGAAGCTGCAATGGAAAAAACTAGCCTTATGGAGTTCATTCTTGCAATAAGAGTGAATGTATAATTGTAGTCTAGCCCATGGACTTGTGAGTACCCCTTTTCCACTAACCGAGCCTTGTACTTGGTAGTGGTTCCATCAGCTACTAGCCTGGTCTTGTAGATCCATCTGCATTGAAGTAGCTTTCTCCTATGAGGTAAGGAGACAAGCATCCAAGTATGGATTTCTTGTAGCGAATCAAACTCATCATCCATGGCTTCCTGTCATCTTGGATCATGGAAAGCCTCCTTGTAGGATTGTGGATTTGAATCCATCATCATGAAGCACCTCTATGGGAGAAGTGGATTTGTATGGCAGAGTGTAAGGTTTTCATCATGATAATATGATATTGATATCTTGTTCTTCTTTTGTCATATGGATCCCCAACACTATTCCCAATAGCTTCAATGAGATTTTGGGCCCATTTAAGCCTTTGATTGGGAGTAGGTGTTGGAAATGGATATGGATCTACTTAAGTTTCATTCTCAATATCAAGATCTTGAGCATCTTGATCCTCATCTCTAGACTATGAATATGAAATATTAGTTAAGACATCATCATCTACAAATGGAAATGATTTAGTAATTATACCTTCTTTTTCTTCAAATTGTCGTGGATCATGCACACGATCTTATTCAAATTGAACACTGCGCTCTATGAAGAACTTTTTGGTTGCAATCTCCATCAGTTTGTATGTCTTTGCATCATCTACATATCCCAGCAGTATGCATTCGCTACTCTAAACATGGAAGGCTTTCCTCTTGTCATTAGGAATTATGGCCCGTGCTTTGGAGCAAAAAACACTCAGATGTGAGACATTGGGCTTATGTCCCATCAATGCTTCGAAAGGAGTGACCCCAATTACTGACTTGTGAGGCACTCTATTCTAGATGTACGAAGCACAATTTATTGCTTCAGCCCATAGATATGGAGGAAGATTTCTTGCTTTAAGAAGGCATGTAGCCATCTCTTTCAAAGATCTGTTCTTCATCTTAGCTACACCATTTTGTTGTGGTGTTTATGGGCCTGAGTGTTGCATTTGAATACCTGTTGAAGCACACAACTACTAGAATTCTCTTTTGATGTACTCTCCTCCATAGTCTGATCTGAGTGCTTTGATATTCTTCCCAAGAGTGTTCTCATCTAAGGTTTTGAAAATTTTAAAGGTTTCAAACACCTCAAACTTCTTCTTGGGGAGGTAGATCCAACAATACCTTGAGTAGTCATCAATGAAGGCCATAAAGTATATGGGTCCATTCATAGATGTTATGGGCATTTTTCCAGAGACATTACTGTGAACCAGATCAAGTGTAGAGGAAACTCTTATTGCCTTCCCAACCTCATACCTTCGCTTTGGGTTCTTACCTACCAAGACACCATTGCATACACCTTTAGAGGACTTGATGAGAGGAAATCCCTCAACCATCTCTTCATTTTGTAGTTGTTAGAGACATTTGAAATTCAAATGGCCAAATATTTCATGCCAAATTCTGCTTGTATCATTAACATGAGTCAATAAGGCACTTGGATATGAGTTAGGAAGAAAGTGAGAAAATTCATATGCCTTGAAGGCACGATTTGCATCTCCTTTCACTATTAGATTCCCAATAGAGATTTCAGAGATCTCCACTAAGTCATTATCAAATGTGACTCGCTCTAGGTGAGTCATATGGTATACATGCAACATATTTATTGCCAGGAAAGGGACATAGAGCACGTTCTTGAACACTCCATGCTAAAATTTGATGGAACCTTTCACGACAACTGAGATTTGTGAGTCATCTCCCATGTGGATGCTTGGTCCTCAAGAGAGATCCAAAGAAGATAATGATTCTTTGTAGGAAACCATGTGGTTGGAGGCTCCATAATTCCATGAGAAAAGCTTGTGACTGAGAAAGTCCTACCTTCAAAGCATGGCATCTCTCATGATCTTCAATATTGTTTCCAGCATCAGACTTCTTTGCACCTTCAGGAAGGGAAATATTGTTATGTTCAAGAAGCCTAGACATTTGGACTATGGTTTTCTTCATATATATATTCTCTAGACGATTTCCTCTGTTGCAGTAAGAGCACTTGGCCTTGTGAATCTTCTTGTGCTTGTCCTTCTTGGAACCTGAGGCTCCTTCTAAAGGATTCTGCTTATCCTTAGGCTTGAAGTAAGTGTTCTTCTTCTCTTTTCCTTTATGCTTCTCCTTTTCTTGCGCATTCTTAGTCTCCCTGACTAAGAGATCCTGATTCTTGGAGGCTTTGAGATTTCCTGTCTGTATCAACTTGTCTTGTTCTTGAGTTAAAAGTTGTCAGTCTCCCAGAGTGAAACATGGATTCGAACAATGAGAATTCTGGGCCAAGTTTGCTTAGAATTGAGAGCACCAATTGCTCATCCTTCTTGTCAATCCCGCAATGCTTGCACTACATGATAAGGGATTTGAATTTTGAGAAGAATTGTTGTATAGTTTCAAAGTTGTTGGGTTGTAGTGCAATAAAATCATTCTCCAGAATATGGCCTCTCATCTCATCTTGCTTTCCAAATAGGGATTCTATCTTCTCCCATACTTCACTTGGAATTTCTAGTCTATCAAGATGGAAGAGTAACTACTTGGAGCTATGAATGTACATGAAGCCAAAGTCTTCAACCAAAATTTTCAGATACTTCGAATTCTCAAGAGGTTGTTGGGGTTCAACCTCTCTACCCATTGTAACCCTTTACAGACCTTTGTTACGCATCAGTATATGTATATCAACCCTCCAATCAAGATAGTTGAAGGATGAGGATCTTGGGTGTCAAGGCTGCTGAATTCTCGATCTTGCAGCTTCAAGGAGAAACTAATTCTTTTGAATTCTTCAATTTACATGAAAAAAACACTTCTATTCGAAATCAAACTAGCTCAAACACTCTGCACTCTGACATGTGCACTTTCTCTGGGTGCATCACACCTGGCTAGATTTCTTTGGACAAAATCCAGAGGGAGCAAGGAAAGAATACCAGGAATTATGTGGAACCCAATTGTTTCTGGTGCATCAATGGAAGTTTTCAAGGTTTGAAGTTGGCCTGAGTACCTGCTCTTAAACTATGTTTAATTTATCAAAGCTTATGATGCTCAGGTCTGAGTGAATTCACTATGAAAGAAGGTTGAAGGAGAGAGAAGCAATTCAGTGTACACCAATCAAACATTCATGGTGAAAATTGAACAACTTGAAGACAAATTTGGTCAGCATAACATTACATTAATTATCATTATCCTCTTTGTAATACAATAATGATACAATAAGGAGAATTTGAATACACTGGGTATGATTCGAATTCACCAACTTGGATTGACTCTAGTGCTAACTCAATGTGAGAAAATCACCACTTAGTGCTCACTAATCTAACTCAGGACAACTAAATTAATTCACAGAGAGTTAACTGAACAAGGTAGGTAGGAAAATGAACCTAACCTCCTTGAATCAGGGAAAATTGGTGCTAGACTAACTGGATATGAACTAATTGATGCCCTATTGAGGATAGCTCAACACAGACTAGGGTGAACTGATGATGAACTCCCATGACTTAGTGTGGGCTCCTAAATTATAGGTATTAGCCTCTAGAGATCCTAAACTCATGCAAACTGGCGCATCAATTGTTAGGTGGGCCCCAGATGAGTCCCCCATGGCACTAGTGAGGTGTAAATATACTATTAAGCTAGGAAATGATAGATAGACTATGGTGGTCAAAGGGAGGATTATTAATTAATCCTAACAATAATGTCTCAGCTGGTGGTTCTAGGGCATGTGGAAGTATGATCTGATGGTTTTATTGGGAGTAGAGTGGAATTGGTTCATCTTGAAGCACATCTTGAGTTTCAATGTTGTTCAAATTCACGAAGGAAGAAGAAGGTGTTGGGTCAAGGGGGTTTGGTATTACTCTGGTGTTTGGAAACTTTATCTTAGTCATGGAGATTCTAAGGCTCTTGGGTAAGAATTTAATTGATAAATTTTGTGGTTGTTGATTTTAAGAAGTTGCATTGGAGATGTGGGTAAAAGATAATTGGAGTTCAATGCTCTTTGAACTACTAGAAATTTCATGGTTGGAAAGAGGTTGGATTGGGTTTTGGTTCAAAAATTCATCAGAGGATGAGAAAATTTGGACTATGTTTGGATCTTGGGTGAATTCCCATTAGTTTTGAAACATTTGTGTCCTTTGTTCAACCCACAGAAAGACACCTTGGAATCTTTTTCGATTTGGGTTAAGATGCCATGTATGATTTTTGAATTTTGGTCACAGGAAGGATTTAACGATATAGGTGATGTTATTGGTAAATTTGTGGCAATCAACATGGATTTTTTATCATCCTAGAAGAGACTAGTTTCTCGTATCATGGTGGAATCAGGTGCTCAAATGGATTATTTGAATCCATTGACTTGGTGGCGGGACATTTTATTTTCACCCAACAGTTGGACTACCTCAATGTTCCCTTTTGGTGTTCCAGATGTCATCTATATGGCCACGTGTTAGTGGATTTCTCCCTCTATTTCAAGAGTAGGATATGGTGCTTTAAAGAACCTAAGTCTATTGATGAAAGTGTCTCTCATTACTTGATGAAGTTAGGGAATGTGTCAAGAGTAGGAGAAAAGGTGGAAACACAAGATGAAAACATCAAATTGAATGGGGACCTAATTCTCCCTACAGATATCTCGACTCCAAAAGAGTTGATGTCCCATTCTCATGATTTCATTGATTGGTTAGTTTTGCCATACAAGCAACTTAGGAAGTTGGTTGGTTTATGGAAAGTAAATTGAAGCAATTGGAAGAGTCGAAATTTTTTGATGAGTTGAAAAAATCTATTCCTCTTCCTTTAGATCCTGTTATGAAATTGGCAGTTGGTTTGGACTCTTGTAGTCTTAGCCTTATGAAACCTTTGAAGAATTAAGATGATCTTGGTGGAGAAATAGTGATTAGATTATCTATTGACTTGTCACACAAAGAGTAGTTTCCTTAGTTCCCTTCGACGGTGCTAAATAATTAATGTTCAGAAGGTGGTTCTAAGGGGACACATTTTCTTCATTTGTGGAATAAAGTATGGTCATAAAAAGGAGGTTTCAGAATGGATGAGGCCCCGAGTTCCATCCCTAGAAAGGCAGATGGAAAGTGTCACATGTTTCATGCTCAGGAGAAGGAAAACGAGAAATTTCCCAAGGGAGTCAATTGAGTTTATCAGGGGTTCATAGAGCAGGAAATACCCCCTTAGGGGTTCCTTAGTGAAGATTATGTCCACCAATGCTTATGGCTTGAGAGGGAAATCTAAAATATTATCCCTCAAGAGTTTGGTTTTTGTGGAGAACCTAGGTGTAGTGGGGATTTATCCCCTACTACGTGCGAAAGAACCTACCCTAGATTAGCCATATCATATGTTAGAGTTCATGGTGCAAGGGATTTCTCAACCTCAACTTGTAACAATAAGCAATATAAACAACAATAGTTTTAGGATTTTTTAATGTATATTTTTCTAACTAATAAAAGAAAAAACAAACATACCTTTCAATAAGATGGGCCACTACAATTGTTTGAGGAAACGGTCCACTGAATCCATGGTCTGGTTCTCCAGTCGTCTCCACTAATGGTTGTCAAAAGGGGGAATGGATCCAAGAGTGTACGAAGCAATCTCAACATACACCATGGAAAATGATATGGAAAAAGTATGGGAATAATGACAAAAGGTGAAAAGTTGACAAAAAATGAAAAAGTATAGGAATATAATGTTTGTGGGGAGACCTTCATAATGTATTTATAGGATGATCCAAGGTTTTTTTACCCATGATATTTTATTGTGCATGGTATTATCTATGTTTTTTGACCCATTCTCATTTTAGGGTTTTTTTGTCCTTTTTGGAGAGAGTGGGGATAAGTCACAATAAATGCTCAACTTCCCTGTATTTATGGGGGAAGGAATAATAATGTTTTGGACCATATTTTGTGTAATTTTAGTTGTGAAGGTCAAAATGGAGGAAATAATGGTGGGATTATGATGTATAATTATGATTTGGACCATAGAGAGTTAGGTGAACAATTTTTGGTGTTAATAGATTGTCCCCTGATGTGTGAGGGTAGGAGCTCATCATATGGCTGATAGACATCATAGGATCAAGGGAGAAATGGTGACAATGGTGGAGAGTCTGGAGAGGACTACGAAGGAGTGGAGTCTCCTCATTCGAACTGCAATGGCTTTTGGTTTGTATTTCTTCTAAAAAATGGATGAGGTACATATAATCTCATATATGTATGTGGATGAGGTGGGCATACCCATGCTCTTAACAATGTCTCAATATAAAAATGGGGATCAAGGCTCAAACAATGGGAGTCGATCAATACATATATAGAATTGGTAATACATAATGGTGGCCTCAATGGGAGGCTGAACACAATGACTAATCTAAAGAACTGGTACATATGAACAATGACATTGTCATGGAATGCAATATCATAAAAACTGATGCTTTGTTGAATCTGGAGGTGTACACAACTGTATGGACTCAATAATTGAGAGTCAGAATCTATGAGGTACAATAAACAACATTAAGTATTGCAGATACATGGAAGCATGAAACTGAGAGGCTTTCAAACATTGTCGCCAACACACCCTGGAAATCACAAGGGACATGAAACTGTGTGGGTCCCAAAATAGACTCACCAATGTGCTAGAGTCGGGTGATAAATGGGGTCTTTGACCAAATAATGAAGGAAACGATACCCTATACAAATCTCAATGATGTGATGATGGAGTTGAAGTCGAACATGTGAGACACAACCAACCCGAAAGGCACTAAGGACTCCTTTCAAGTGGTCCAAGGAAATCATCAATGAGGTGGATGAAACCAAGATACATGGATCTCTGGGTCTATCCTATGGAATATATGTGTTGATGTTGACAGAGGGAGACCTAGAACTACCAAGGCAATGAGGTTTCCTTGATAGAAGCGTGAGGGGTACAACTAGAGATATGGAACAATGAGGGGATTGAGACAGTGAGTGGGGAACATGGGTAGGGGAGTATAGGGGACTCAAACTTCCTTTATTCAGAGTATGACGACATGGATGACCTGGAAGATGATGATATTGCCTCATGGGTAGGGGATCATAGCTACAAAACCTGAGAGATGACTGTAATGGGAGATACTTGGGGAAGTAACTGGAATAGTGATATCCAAGGGATCGAAGGGAGACTCATCGCAGAGTACTTAGAACTAAGGCGACCCAATGGGGGGAAGATGCCATAATGGGAGACAATGTGTAATATGTGTGGGTTCCTAAAGGCACAGTTTGAGCCTTCTTCATAGTTTAAGGAGCACAAAGAAGGGATACAAGTATGCTCAATATGATATTATCTCGTGAATTTTTGTCGAGCCCAAGACGGTAAATGATCGATGGTGTTTTCATGTTTAGAGAGTCTGAAAATAGGAAGAGGACTCCAATGGGTCTCTTTTTCATACAATAGTCTCCTAAGTCCGAAAATGGATAAAAGTGTACAAAGGAGAGTTCTCTCAGCCGAAAGGGGTAGAGAGACTTCTTTTCCGCATGTATTCCAACCAGGTTGAAAAAAATTAAAACTATACCGATTGAACGATCATTCAAATACTTTTACGAGCATGAACAAAACCAAGTTTGCTATGCAATCGTTTCTTTATGAGAGGGCTGGAAAAGAGCTTAACGAAAACCATAAATGATATTTTTTGTAGAGTACGCTCCCAATGTATGACAAAGCATAAAAGGATACAATGAGAAACGTTCTTAGCTGGAAGGGGCTAGGGTGGTCATTTTCCTTAAATAGTCTATGTAGTCCAAAAAAGGAAATAAACGAGGCCACATAGACACCCTTTCAAATACTTTAACGAATGTGAAAGGAAGCAAGCATGCTCGACAATCTTTTCATTACTTTAGGAGTTAGAAAAGAGCTTAACATAAACTAAGTAATGGTCAGTCAAGCAAGGAGGGAGTGTTCGATGTACCAAAAGGGAGAATGTTGTGAACATGGCTGATACAAAGATAAATAATAGTGGAACACTAGTGGGGCCTCCTTTCGGGGTGGTGGATGGCGGTAAAATAAGGCCAAGTTTGCAGTATGGATGGAGCGGATGGATCATGAACATGCCAATACATACAAGGTTTGATTTGCATGGTGGCATGCAAATCTAGGTAACTCCATGAAATGGACCAAAAAAAGTAGGGAGGGAGGCGATCTAGTAGGTTGTTTCGTCACCCGAGAGATTTTTACACAGTAGTGGCAGCTTCGTATCCTCATAGAGGACTATCCATATGTTGGGATGGACTACTCAGGATATCCAGAGATGCCTCAGCCTCTAGGGTAGGTCTAAGGACCTTATGGTATGTATACATGATGCTTTGTGGTTTCAGTCATATATAGTTTACTAGCATAGTGGTAGCTAGATCATACATGTGGCAGATGTGGGACCACACTCTCCAGCAGGGTACCAGTGGTGTAGGGCCGGAGTGGAGGGGTTAGATCCACCTACTCATGGGCAGAGGAGGCGACATAGTGTGACATTAGAATCACTACGGTTGGACATGGAGCAGCTATTGGAGGGGGTCACCAACGATGACTGGTAGTACCTAGATGACGATCTGATCGCCGCACGCTATAGAGATCCTCCAGAGTGGATATCTATGATGAGGAGGATCGCGGTTGCTGTTGAGTATGTCAGAGCGACGACACTATGTGACGTGCTAATAGAGGAGGATAGATTCGATGAGGAGGACATTGAGTCAGAGGAGGATGACTCAGACTAGTATCTTGTGATGCTGCCCCCAATGCATTTGAGCATGGGGATTTTTGTATGATATATATAATCAGACGAGAAATCCCGTGGAGCTTCTCATTTTTGTACTGAACATGATATTTATGATATATATGCACATGGATGCGCCTTTTTGTGTTTTTATGGGGTTTTATGAGTCTCTTTTATGATTATGCCTATATGATGTATATGACATATGTATGCATGACTAGATGATGATGCATGATGCAATTTATTTCCTATATGCGATGATTGATGTGCCACTCTAGAACGCCATTATCCATTTGGTCTGCTACACTATTGAGACTTCTTGGAACATGCATGAATGAAATGGATTTGAAATGTCTAACCAAGTATCTAGTGCACATGAACTTTCTAAAAAGGAAGGGATCGTGTACTCGGTAGTAGTTATTTAACTGGGCGACAAGCATCTGGGAGTCTAAGAAGACAACAAGGTGACAAATACCCAAGTGAAGGGCGACAGTCAGGAGACCAATGACACTATCATACTCAACTTGGTTGTTGGTAGCAACACCAACACACATTCCATCGTTATGGATCAACTCATGTGACGGGGAATAAATGACCCACGCCACCGAGGAAAGATTAGGAGACCATCTACTTGCACTGTCAGCGAAACCAACAAGGAAAGGTAGGATCCATCTGGAACAACCAAGGAAATAAACTATGAGACTCATGGTAAAAACGATGTAAAACAAGAAATAAAAACTATGATACAAGGGGTATGCATGGTGGGTGGCTTCAGGCGAAGAACCTCTTGAGGTAAAACCCATTGTGGGGATTCTTCAAGAGGTGACCGTTAAAGTCAGCAAGGAGATATGCCCCCTTTTTGAGACATCGATGGATGACATAAGGGCCATACCACATGGATTCAAACTTCCATTTTCCAGTCTTATCATGGGATTGTTCATAGACGAGGACAAGGTCCCCCTCGCTAAGGGTACCTGGGTGGACGTGGGAGTCATAATGGGACTTTGGCTGGGTCTTATCTGCTTTGATCATTTGGAGAGTAGCATGACAGTGCTCATTGGTTTGTTCAAGCATAAGTAGGCATTTTTCTAATGGTGAAGTATTAGGTAGAAGTTCGACGGCAAGGCAAAGTGACAAAATATGAATTTCAATGGGAAGAACCGATTCCACACTGTGGACTTAGGGAAATGGGGTAAAACTGGTGGTGGTTTTGAGGATATCTTCATTGTCATAAAAGTGTCATCAGGATAGATCAAGGGGATATTCTACAGTCAATGAGAGGGGAGGATGACTAGAAGTGGAGATCGTATAAATGGTGTTATTGGTGTCCAAGGAAGAGGTCGAAGGGTGGATCTCCTCAAGGACAGTGATTTCAGACTCACAGGAGTGCTTGCGAAGGTCACTAAGGAGTGAGCGATACTCAGTAAAGTTTGGGAAATGGTGTGAATAATGACCATATAGGACACAAATTGCACATGGGTGGTTAGTTCTAAGCGATTTGTTTTTAACTCCAGGTATGGTTGGTATGTTGACAACTGGAGCGTCATCAATTTAAACTACTATGCGCATATGGGTGCGAAGGATTGGAAAATTGAGATAATTCTATGTTGCATGGCCTTGCACATCACATAAAGAACATGTAGGAGGAGGACGTGGTTATGTCAGGGATTTAGGTGCCTTTCCCCAGTCTTTGTGGGAGTAGGAGGGTAGAAATAGAGACAGAATCAATCAATTGTGTACCGAGAGGTGGGTGTGACACTGTATCAATAGGTTGGAATGGTGTCAACACAATCCGTGGAGTCAAGGGAAGGGTTGGGGGATCAAGGTACCACACGGTAATACCCAAAGTGAATCCCGGAAGGTTGAGAGTGGCCATGACTAGCTTACTCACAATGCCAGAAGGTGGAAAGAGGAAGGGGATCGTGTGTATGGGAAATAAACCTTGTTACGGAGAGAAATTCCTATGGCTTGCAGTACCACAACAGATAGCTTGACTCCAAAAATCATTCCTTTCCTATATGCAAGAGAAACCAAATATCTAACACTAAAGGATCTCGATTCGTACCTTGTTCTGGACGGTTGATGTAGATCCCCGTTGAGCTTTCCAACTCCAGCTTGAATTGATAAATTGCTTCCTCAACATTCAATAAACAAGACAAGCATGCTATATATAATTGTGTTAGACCTACTCTAGCATATATAATCAATAACATATAAGCATTTAAAATCATCCATGGATAAAATATTCATTCAAATACACATTATTGGATAGGAAAAGATATTTCTATTAATATAAAACAGAGATTACAATAGAGACAACCTCTATCGGCACGTCTGCGAATCGGAGAAACTGAGTCCCCCACTTGGGCCTCCACCACTTCAATCCTCCATCTCTCGATAGCAAGCTCACAAGCAAAGGGCAAGCTTGGGAAGAACACAAAAGTGCTCCAAGGGACAAAGGGATGCAAACTCAAGTATAAGATTTGGCAACAATGGACTATAGTTTTCTTGCTCTCAATTCCTCATGCCTTCAATGTATCCAAAGGGTTCCTTATATAGCTCTTCAATGGGGTAATGAAAGGCCGAATCGAAGTGATCTCAAGGCATATGGAAGGCCAAGAGACAAGTGAGTCGGATCCACATCAAGGAAAACTCCAAAAGAATTTGTCCTTTTGCACACATCCCGATGTACGCGGTTTTAGGGGTCAAACCCGCGTATATATGCGAGAAAGGGTTTAAAAGTTGCGTATGGCAATTTTTGCATGTTTTTAGGGATGATCTTGGAAACATCAAAGGAACAAAAATGGTCCATGGGGTCTAAGGAGTCTGCAAAGGGATAGGGAATGCCATACAAATGTGATTCACCATTTGTGGTAAAATCAGCTATAACAGATGCCCCCTAATGTGTGAGGTCAGAGGGGTCATATGATGGCCGAAATACATTATAAGTCCATCCCAGAAGTGGAGTGATGAAGAACCCAGTGGAAGAACCAACCATCCAATCAACACTATATAATGATACAACTCTACACATAACTGCAAATACATATAGAAGTCTCAGATACATAAGAGTACAATGGCCATGAATAGGCATGATACAATATGACATATGTGGTCATCTCCACGTACAATATAAATAGATCAGAATCTCCATGATGAAGATATACAAACGATCATGATCTCCATGAAGACTGAAGATATATAATAGATCAAGATCTCCATAATGGCTAGAAATGTCTGACATATACTGGAATCAAGTCACGAGAGCTGAAATCTCATGAACACTGGCACGATCAAGGAGGTAGCATATAAGAGATGCCACCAATCTAGAAGGTCTTCTACACAAACCGCAACGAGTACATGTCCTACTATGTGAATAGAGGTGTCAAGGTCGAACATAGTAGTCCATCGTCTGATTACGGGTCATTGAAGTATACCGTTAACAGACGCGAGATCACCCACCGATAATGAAAATGGGAATCAAGGTACTAGAGTCAAAAATAACAAGTGTGAATAAATGTGTTGAGGTCGAACACTTGAGAGAATCCATCAATCAGGGGACATTGATGTATTCCCTAAAAAATTGTCGATGGCGAGAGAACTTTCCACTGATGACTGCAAGTCTCAAGGCACCCAAAAATGACTCTAGATTCCTATCCCAGAATAAATGATCTAAAGTCGATGGGATGAAATCTGTTGGAAGGAGGGCATTAAGGCATCCCCTATCATCCAACACGAGGTACTCAACAACGCTGTATAATGTGGAAGGACCCGATCATAAGGTGCACGAACCAGTAACTATACCGGGAATGGTCGACATGCATAGTCAAGATAACTGAGGAATGGCCAACTCAGGTTTCAACTTCCTTCGAACAAGAGCATAAAGGTGAATGGTGACTGAATGTAGGTAGCATAGACTCGATATGCAAAATTGGGACATCTTTGCGACATAGGAGGCATCGACAGAGGCTCCATAGGGATTGGAAGCTTAACCAGTCGGTGGAGATAAAATCAGATAAATGAGTACAGCTCCTAAAGTCAAACTATTAACCCAACCAACAGATTTGATATACAGTGCTCTGTTCGAAGGTGACACGACTCAACTGCTGCCAAAGATAACATCTTTTCTTGTCCAGCTTTTTGGTTTTTTAATTTTTTGGACTTTTTCAAATATTTTGAAAAGCTTGAAAAAGAATAAAAGTGCTTTATAGTTATAGACTAGGAGGAGACGAGTGTCAAGGGGCAAACAAACTAGTTCCAAGCAGCGGAACATGCCTATGCTTAATGCAAGGACACATGTGTAGTATAACGACACTCGGGGGAAAGTCCCCTCCCGGAAAAAATAGGGAATCAAGCTGCAAAGGATATACAAAATGGCTCTGCGTGGCTATACATGAGACAAGCTCAGGCTATATGGCTGATACTCAAAGTCAGGGAAGCCGGCATAAGGCTCAATGAGGTAGGCAAAGCTCATGATAATGCAATTACAACTTGACATAAGGGAGTCTCGAAGAAATGCCAGCATAAAGTTCAAGAGGAGTATAAGGCTCTTTCTCAAGGACATGGCGGGACTAAAAGGGACTCTCGGACCTAAGAGATGACTCACAACATGGGTACCAAATGCAAAAGGGAGCTAACTAGGACATCCATGTATAGGAAAGCTCTACCATTTACATAATATCACTTCTAACAGCAACATGAAGGTTCCGTGATACCATGGAATGGGTTTGTACCTAAGGTTAAGATGGAATGGTCATAAGGAAATGCATAAGTGCAAGCGGATGTGATATCATAACCTATATGCCAGTTCAAACATAATACCCATGATAGGAACGAACAGGTTGAAACCTCGGAGAGAGTGTACAAAAACTGGACCCTACATGACACCATATTAGTCCAAAACAACCCAAAATAGTCAATAAAGAATCCAAACTATAGGGAATAGGGAGGAATGATCATGACAAATAAATTCAAAGGAAATAGTGCGGTGGACGATGGTCCATAAAAAGGAAGGTAAAGTGTAGACCCAATGTTCACTCATCCACTACCACCCCCGTGAGGGTGACCACCGGCGTAAAGACTGAGTGAAGGGAATGGAAATCCTCCACAAATGGAGTAGAGGATGGAATATGACCATTCCCAAACTTATGAGCACGGTAAGGGGTTGTGATGCCGCCAAGTCTGACACCAGGGTCCGTACTAGGACCAAGGACCGGTGATAGGATACCAGGCATGCCAAAAATAAAAGGACCCAAACTCAAGAGAGCATAAATATACTCAAGTAACCACGATCCCAAAGGCCAACTAGCGCACAAAGAGCACACTCCTAAGAAAATATACAACCAAAAGACAAGCAAACCAAGGGGAGGATATGTGATCTCTCGAATGCAGCAAGTATGTCTCGCCTAGGAGAGGCTCGAAACTCCCATACACTACAAGCGAAGGTATGTAACCAATTATAGTGGCCCTCAGCTTCAACGCATAAAGCGACTGTGCTGTCCGACCTCTACCTGGCCAAGACACTCACATAATAACCTCTGCAAGTACCCCCTTGATAACCTAGGTAAGGCAACTAAGGTCACCTCAATATAATCAATACTCAGGCGGACAGTCGCAGGCGGGATTTACCGTATGGGTAGGGTAGCAAAGCCCGAAACTCTCGAAAGAGCCCCCAGACACGAATAAAATCCTAGAAATATCTCCGGTGCTACTCAGTTACAACCAGGGGTCATCCCAATCATAACTGCTCACACTACCTCGTGCTTAAATCCCTTGTAAGAGGAGGATCTTTAGAAACACTAATTATACCAAGGAATTTCACACTCTCACCTGGACAGACACATACATGTTGTTGTTTAGCGGTCTTGGAGAATTTACTCACAATGAACTATTCCAAGACCCTAAAACCTAATCTTGTTGGTGCACCCTATAAAAGAAAAGAGTGTAATTCATTTTATTATGCGTTGATTTTAATTGGCTGTAATTACTCAAAGGGAAATGGCCGTGTAACTAATGACATGAAGACTCAGCAGTGAAATAAAAGTGCACACCATAACAAACAATGCTAAGTGCAATCTTTGTCAAATGAAAAACAGGGTATGCCACTACATGAGATGCATAAAAAATCATTCCTTCAATGTCAATGCAATCCTTCCTATATGAAATCCTAAATACTACTCTCATCCAAGAAGTCCAATGCAAGTACCTCCTCAAATCCATTTTTAAGATGCAACTAAGAGTGCAACTACTTTGTATTTTTCAATATCAGAGAATGAAAAATGCAATAAAAGTCATCTAAAACTCTCAGTCTCTGCAACAAGTATAAAACACAAGCCCATCAAAACACCGAGACAAAAAAAAAAACTTATGCACTAATGGAAAAACAAAAGGATAAATGACTAAAACTACTTTCAAAGAAAAATCAATGAAAAAGCGGTCTTTGGTCACAAAAGAAGCATCCAACAGACAACATCAGAACCAAGGAAGACCCAACCACACTCACAACCCACCCAACAACTTCCCACAACATCAAAATCACCAAAAGGGAGGATTTACACGACTATTTAAAGAACATCTGCATATATACGCGACTTTTGGCCAAAAAGCTGCATGTATATGTGGATTTTGGCCAAAAACCTACGTGTATATGCGACTTTTGGCCAAAAATCCGTGTATGTACGTGAATTTTGGCCAAAAACCTGTGTATACAGAGAAGATAGTGGTAAAAAGCAGGCTAAGGGTCAAACCAATAAAGGGGAGTGTCAATGGATGAACATACTATAAAATGCAACACAGAAACAAGGAGAAACAAAGAGCAAGTCAAGAATATCAAGCACATTGTACCCCCAAACCCCAAAGAAAAACAAGGAATGTCCCCAACAGAGTCACCAATTCTGTTACAGAGAGAAATTCCTATGGCTTGCGGTACCACAATAGACAACTTGACTCCAGAAATCAATCCTTTCCTATATGCAAAAGAAGCCAAATATTTAACACTAAAGGATCTCGATTCGTACCTTGTTCCGGACGGTTGATGTAGATCCCCGTTGAGCTTTCCAACTCCAACTTGAATTGATAAATTTCTTCCTCAACATTCAATAAACAAGACAAGCATGCTATATATAATTGTGTTAGACCTACTCTAGCATATATAATCAATAACATATAAGCATTTGAAATCATCCATGGATCAAATATTCATTCAAATACACATTATTGGACAGGAAAAGATATTTCTACTAATATAAAACAGAGATTACAATAGAGACAACCTCTATCGGCACGTATGCGAATCAGAGAAACTGAGTCCCCCACTTGGGCCTCCACCACTTCAATCCTCCATCTATTGATAGCAAGCTCACAAGCAAAGGGCAAGATTGGGAAGAACACAAAAGTGCTCCAAGGGACAAAGGGATGCAGAATCAAGTATAAGCTGTAGCAACAATGGACTATAGTTTTCTTTCTCTCAATTCCTCATGCCTTCAATGTATCAAAAGGGTTCCTTATATATCTCTTCAATGGGGTAATGAAAAGTCGAATCTGAGTGATCTCAAGGCATATGGAAGGCCAGGAGACAAGTGAGTCGGATCCACATCAAGGAAAACTCCAAAAGAATTTGGCCTTTTGCACACATCCCGATGTACGCGGTTTTAGGGGTCAAACCTGCGTATATACGCGAGAAAGGGTTTAAAAGTTACGTATGGCAATTTTTGCATGTTTTTAGGGATGATCTTGGAAACATCAAATGAACAAAAATGGTCCATGGGGTCTAAGGAGTCTGCAGAGGGATAGGGAAGGCCATAAAAATGTGATTCACCATGTGTGGTAAAATTAGCTATAACAAACCCCAATAATTCCCTGGGGTCTGTGGTTTAGGTTGCGAATGAGTTTATGAAGAGGTCGGAACATTACCAGATGAGATAGTGCACAAATATGATATATCAGTAGGCGAAGGAGAGGGTGGTAAGGAGGGTTGGAAAATAAGCCCGAGATAATGGCAGATAAGGAAGGTATGTAAATGTTGTCTATGGTAGTGTCGAGAGTAGCGAGGATGTGTTCCACTATGGTCGGTCCCTTTGTATCATAATACGTCATTTGGTTTATGGTCACAATATTCCCATCATGGGGGAACATTAGGAGTCGAAAGACAATAGAGGCAACGAATTGTATTGCATACATATAACTACACCCAAGGAGGAGTTTGTAATCAAGTTGGGCATTGACAACCTCAATGTCAATCAACACGGTTTTGCCAGTAACTCGACAGGGACATTCGCGAGAACTCCTAGGGGTTGAGCATCACGACTATCATAGGAACGAAGGGTGGTGGTGGAAGGTTGAAGGGTTGGGGATCCAAGTTTATGCTAAACAAAGGTTGACATAACACAGGTGGATGCTCCCTCATCGATGATGCATTAATGAATAACCAAATTCCGAATAGTGACCGAAACCTGGAAGGCTACGAATTATGGAATCCGGGGCTCGCCTTGATCCAAGTTGAACGTGATCAACCGAGAATTAGAGGGATTGGCAACACCTAACATGGATAGAAAAGATTTGCACTACGAAGGAAAAGTTTTGAGTACTTCTAGAGTGGACATGGAAGAGGGAGACTGGGCCAAGTCGTCAACTATAGGAAGCTATATGTAAACCAAATCATTCTTGTTTCGGCTACTTATACTATTAACACCATTCTAATCATGCTTCCTTGTTATACTTGTTACTAAAGAAGATATAATCCCATTCTTATAGGATATGAGTAAATCTAAGCAACAAGAATGATTTATTATTGAATCATGGGCACTTTTCTAGCATGAATCAGCATCAAATAGGAAATTTCAAGTGACCTACAACTATGGTCAATTATTGGACAATAGTAAAAAGCAAAACCAAATTAATTTCATACTAAAAATGATTAAAAACACTTGTAAGCCACCATAAGGAAATATAGGAAAAATATAACCTATGCCTTTGTGCATCTAAAGATTTGAATAGTAGCCTCATCAATTGGGTGTACAAGATAAATTACCTGTAAAGAAAAACAACATGGCACAATTGTCATGTTGTATGTATTACTACAGTACAATAAAATTAAGTCATTTTTTTGTGGAAAAGAAAACCATACCTCAATATCCTTCATGTCCGGCATGTACCAGAAAGAATGAGCTACAATAACCATTAGCAGTAATAACAATATCAATCTATATCAGATCTAGTTGTTAATGAAAGACAACAATATATACTAGTAGCAATATATATGAGATATGAACCAATTATAAACTCAACATAAGATCCAACGGTACTAGAAACATTAAGAGTAATAACAATATCAATCTATATCAGATCTAAGTTGTTAATGAAAGATAACAATATATAACAATAACAATGTATATCAGATATGAACCAATTATAAACTCAACACAAGATGTTAGGGAATACCTCCCTTATCCTCAGGAAAAGTGCTTCTAAACAAACTTCAACCTCTTAGCGTTAGGTTTCTTGCACGAGAATCAACTAGACCAACATAATTGTGAAAGGAGAGAACCCAAAAATGGAGAAGACCCTAAAATAAATCATCCAACCCTCACAAATAAAAAATAATAGCAACACAGTAGTACGACCAACTCACAATAAAAAACGACAACAAAGTACTCCAAAAAATTCATATAAGGTAGCGTTATGGTGGATGGAACCTAAGGAGGGATCTTAAGGTCAACGCAAAGGTGGAAAACCCCCCTAAGAGGTTACATTAGTCATCAACAATATGGACGTCAACATTTAAGGGTTGTAAAACTCAACTTTACCATGCAAGGGTCAATCCCGAGTCACCACAAGGATAAATATCACATACAAGAAAACATGCTAGTCAACATAACATAACAAGGAAACATGATATCATACTAGGATCATGCACATCAAGTCAGCACGAGGGTATGTTACCCAAACTTCTCAACTGTATGTGGTCATACGTCTCATGTGTCTCATGCAAACAGTGGAAGCTCACAATCATCATCACTGGATAAGGAAGCCCATGTGGACATGTCATCTTCCTCAGGTTAACTCAGCAAGGGGTGGCCATCCCCTTGAAGATGCCACACATATTCAAAAAAAGTTATGCAACAAAGTGAACAAAAATTTTTCATATAAATTTTAAAAAGCACAAATATAGGTATATTAATTGTTTTTAATCAGCACAATACTATCAAACAAAGAGCTGTATTAATCATTAAAGTACTGAAAACAAAAATAATAATAATAGTAGCAATATATATTAGATATAGGTTGTTAATGAAAGACAACAATGCTGAAATATAAATAGCATGAATATATTAGATCTAAACCCATTATAAATGATATGGCCATCTCATCTTCCTAAGGTTAACTCAGGAAGGGGTGGCCAGCCCCTTGAGGATAACCATAGTCCTCGAAAGAAGTCACACATATTCAAAAATATGAACTAAGCAATAACATTCACATTATAAACCTCAATTCTAAAATATGACCATGCACCAGCTAAATCAAGAAACTTGTAACAAAAAATTAAATATTTCATTTCTTTACTCAGTCAAATACAGATATTAAACAAATACAACTACCAATTTTTTTTTCGTTTTTTTTCATAAATTCCAAGATGGGGACATCCAATTCATTGTCATTTCCTATTGTAGTTGTTGTTTCCTGTCTTTTTGTTGATTGTGTGGGCATGCTCTCCTGTACCATGCTTCTGGTACGTTGAATAGTAGGGTCTAGAGGTCGCTAGAGAGAGGCATCCCCTGCAAAAACCATGCTTGTTATAAAGATATAAATGCATAGTTGTTATTGAGATACATATTTCATTATTTCCAATATAATTACAATTATCTTTACCTGTTGGATGACTAGGTGAGACAATTGGAGTGTTCATTGGTTCTACCATTTGCTCTTCTAGTTGAGCATGAGCAGGTACATGATCTTCCATTCACATAAGAAAATTTATTAGTACACGTTATTAATTATATATTTAAAATCATATTAAATACTTCTATTTTATAGCATACATACCACAATGGCTATGATGCTCGCCCCCATCATGAGGCAACTCCCCACCTTCATGTGGTACATGTTCATTACTGCTACCCTCGCTGCTTTTGTCAGTCTCACCCTGAAAATAAAAAAAAATTAATTTTCGATGTAATCATTCATGAATATATTACACAAGTACATTATAGTGACGGACTTATTGGTTTTATTTACCCTTGTGTGTGTCAATGGGAAAATTGGGGGTTTCCCCAATATTTTTCAACGTTCCAACACATGTTGAAAACCATACTTGAAGCCAAGCCTCAAGTCTTCTTCAATGGATGTCTATTGAAAACAATTTCCATGCAATGCAGAACACCATGAAAATTGCTTGTGATAAATCAATTATTTTTTCTCTACATTTATAAATTTTTTGGCTACAAATAATGATCATTTGATTCTTACAATTTGTACTCTAAGTTTATGATATCCACCTTGGACTAGTTTGTGTTGCCCATGATTTTATACTATTGCCTTTGTCGCTTTAGAGGTGTAGAGGAGGTTATGAAAGGTTTCAAATATGTTAGATATCGTGACATAAATATATTTAGAAGTAAAAATAAAAGTTTGAACATTTTTCATTGAAAATGTGATATGGGTCATACCTTTGTGAACCCAGTGGTCGAGTCTTTCCTTGTTTTCTCAATGTCTTCTCCTTTGCATAATCCATGAGCGCCTTCCACTCCTTCTCTAGAATCATTGGAGGATGCTCATACTTAGGGTTAATTTGCAAATTGTCCCTATAATCTTCCTTGACATATTTCAAATTTAATCCAGCTCTTGTGGTGACACATTTTCTATTGAACGTATCACCAAACAAGCTGACCATGTGGTTCATCAGTTCATATTTCAATTTGTCATTTTTGGCATTACACCATGTATGAATGGTGGGCCCAAAAATCTACAACGCCTTCTCATGCAAGTTCTTATAAAAAGCATTATTTTCCGCAAAAAGAATATCATCATTAATTAAAAATAATTTGATGTATGTGGCTTTGATTTACATGAAAAAAAACATTGAATTAATTAAATAATACTTGTAATCTTTGGTATCTTGATTGGAACATAGTCATTGTCCACAAAGAAGGTAATAAGAAATGATCCCCTACTAACCACACGTATTGTTCCATGATAACAACTTTCACATTCGATGGTACTGTCCTCTCTAACATCCTATGAAGTAGTAGTGGGTGAAGGGCCCTACTGATCTCCAACATCCAGTGAGGTCGTAGCATCTATAGGAAATTGCTGGTCAGGAGAGTAAACTAGTCTCATTGCTATGGTATATTGACAATGTGTTGAACCATCGCTACTATGAGTACCGAACTCTAGAACCTGTACTCGATGCACATGTGTTATCTCCAAAAAATCCTACAAAAAGAAAACTTTAATTGATTATATCATATCAAAAATAGAGAACTAAAATAACATAAATGAATATATTTCATAGTTCGTAAAATCTTTCAAAGATGCCACTTACCCCATACTATTCTATTGTTTGCCTCAAGTCATCAATTTTTGCTTTGATTTATTCAATCCCATGTCTGATTAGAATCAGTCTAAGAAGTTCTTGATTGGACTTTTTCAAAGCCTTCTTCACAGTTTCCATTGGGTCAGTTGAATAAAATATATCTTCCTCAGTGAACACCTCATCATCCTGATGTGGTGTGCTCTACAAACATCAATGAATAAAATTAGTTAATTTTTTTTTGTCATTACAAAAATTCACGTAAAAAAATAGCATGCATATAATAAAAATTTGCTTTAATCATGTTTAGGTATTATTACGCTATCATTTACCTGATGCGACACCATTGGTGAATTACCACGGTCAGCCTGACACAATACAAGAAGCAAGACATATTGATATTGAAAAGTAAAAATTGAACCATGTCTAATAAACATGATTAATGAAGAAAACTTTAGTGTTAATATGACAGTCACGTTTACCTGACCAAAAGTTGTAGGTGTGTTCTGAGTACACCTTTCCACAATATAATAAGCATGATACCATCTTGAAATATTGAGCTCATAAGCATAAAAAAGGTCAAATGTTAACAACTGTAATATAATCATGAATTGCGGTTACTATGACATTGATGTTATTAGGTACTATTACGCTAACATTTACCTGATGCGACACCATTGGTACTTCCCACGATCATCTTGCCACAATTCAAGAAGTAAGACATATTCATATTGAAAAGTAAAAATTCAATCATGTCTAATAAATGTGATTAATAAAGAAAACATTAGTGTTAATATGACAACCACATTTACCTAACCAGAAGTTGCAAGTGTGTTATGAGTACACCCCTACCACAATATAATAATCATGATGTCATCTTGAAATATTGAGCTCATAAGCATAAAAAAGGTCAAATGTTAACAATTGTAATATAATCATGAATTGTGGTTACTATTACATTGATTTTTACCTCATTAGGTCTACTTGCTTGTAGCATATCGTCACGATCACCCTGCAATAATATAAGCAATAGGCCATATTAAAAATGAAAAGTACATATAATTAAAAAAATTTCAAGAGTAAAATAATAATTCATTGATCAGAGGTTGAGTTAAATATTGTATAAGATAATTACCCCCATAATAGCTAGCCCCACATCTATTTGATTCAAATTGTAATCGATCAACAACTCTTCATCTGCAACTATTGATTTTGTTGAACATATGAATACATGATTTCCTTCACGCCCCTCAAATATGGAATTGGGTAGGTTATGCGTTTTCCTTGGTCCCATGCTATTTATAAACCCTGTGATATTTCCAGAAGCTTTTGTCCTTCCATCAATATACATAATAGCTCCTTTGTTCATATTGTTATATATAAGTTGCCGCAACTTCGTATATTCGCTTACTTCGCGTATATCGGACCAACAACAACCAGTCATTGTATTTGTATCATGGTTTGACATACTCCATCAATTCAGTTTCAGTTCCATATGTTACCATTATGCCATCAATGGAAAATAGCCCCAATCCATGTAAACACGATGGAGTAATGCGATAAAACCTCCCATTGAGGAAGAAATATGTGTCCACTTGGGGTAACTCCTTAGGTATCCATCGTTTGGAAAGATGTCTATACCTCAAGTGTAACTCATTGTCACCTATGCTCTCATTATCATAATCACATGATCCTATTTCAAAAATTTTATCCTTACCTTTTCACCTCTAGTTGATCTTGACTTGTTAGATATTGTAATAGACGTTTTGCTTTCAACCTCTTATAGTCTATCTTCCTCACTCGAGGAATATAGATCCAACAAGTACCTATTTGGTGGTACCTACAAATACGTAGAGTCTGTTATATTTCTATTTGGAAGTATAAGAACGATTTTGTAATTGTCATACAAATGAACAAATATGTATTATGTGGATATTGTGAATATGGATGAGCCTTTGTACAGACAAGCTTTCGCTTATTGAAAACTTGAAAAATGGATGCACACTATTTCAAAGGAAAGTTACCAATGGTGATATACTTGGGACATTTATTTCTTTCCATGGGATAGGGCCATATTTTGAGGGAACCCCACATGGATTTTTTATTATCGGATACTTTATTGTACAATTTAAATTTGGTATTTTATCTCCAAGTTTTAAAATTTTTATCCAATCTTCTATCTCACTCTTCCCTAAAAATCGATGATGAAGCAAGGAGGACACACCATCTGTGCTTTGTTTGTTGTTGTAATTGTAACTTTGAAAGTTAGTCTGATGTATATTACTATTGTATATTGTTGTACCCCCATCGAAGATGCGTTTCCCTACTTTCGGGATGTCATCATTGTGTATGGTCACTAAGGTAATCCCTCCATTGTAAGTCGGGGCAATAGTCCCTAGGTTAAATAAAGGAAAATATATTTGTGAGTATTCCTAGGTAGTTCTGCCCCAAGAGGTTACCTAATCGACCTAGTTAGTTGAGTTAGTTACTCAACGAGAGAATATAAATAGGGAGGCACCCTCCTCATTTGTCACACACTCATATACTCTCTCATGTGCGCATTAGGAGAGAGAGGACAATGAGGAGGAAGAGAGAGAGATGTAGAAGACATATTGTTCTTGGGTTATTCCATCTTGTTATCTTGTCTTTGTGACAGAACTATTCTGAGAAAGTTTATGGGGTTTTCTCCTTTATGGTGTCCCCGATGAAAATATATGTGTTGTGTATCTTGTGTATCTTTGATATCTTGTTGTGCTTTTTATTCTTTCAGAAAAATATACTACGTGAATTAACTTAGAAAAACTAACATGGTATGAGTTCCACTCTGAAAGAAGGAACTGTGGAGCTGAAATACTGCTACAATGGAAGCTATTGGAAATTAGGGTTTCATGATTGAAAACCCTAGAAGACAAAATCTAGTCATCTTGGGACTTTCGTTATAAATCGAGATTGGAAAAGGCTCAGGATATGAAACTCGGAGAATCTGAATATGAAATCTTGTTGTACATTTTATGCGAGTTTCAACCATAGATTCTCTATACGTTAGGAGATATGATTCCACCAAATAAGGGTACCAAACTCCTCTAGAATATAGTCATAAACATGTGACTTGGGGAGAATTTCTATATATTAAGATAAGAGGGTACAAATCAAAATTATCAAGATTTTATAGATAGGGAATAGATTTTAGTTTCGGTGGTTCGAGTTTCAGACCCTGAAGGTGAAACAATGACACGTGGTAGTCCGTATAAGTTAACTATGCTGGACAATCCTCAAACAAGTCACCTTGGAGAAAATTAGCATAAGTTCCACTTGGTGAATCCAATTCTGCTTTAACTTGTGGGGTTGGAAAATATAGAACAAGATACCTTAGGATGCTTTTTCATATCTTCAAGAGTAGAAACTTTAGATATACAATAGAAACAAGAATAGGAAATTCTCTAGAAGAAATTGAAGGAACTAGGGCTTCTTGTTCTATACACTTCCCTCCACTAATTAGTTGAAAAAGGAAGACCATAAAAATCACCATAGGAGGGTGCATATTTTTATGGAAGAAGTTTATCATTGTGTGGAGAATAAATTTTTGATTGCGGGACACTACATGACATTGCAGGAAGAAACTAGGGCATCAAGTTTTAGAGGATTCCCACCACAGTTTTTAGAAAAGGAGTACATTAGACAACTCGCCTTGAATAGGTGCACATTCTTGTCCAATCATAAGTTTGAAATTCCAAGTTTTCAAATTAGGGTTTCTCTAACAAACCCTATACCATCCAACTCTGAAACTAGGTCAGACACCTCAAATTGATAAGATCTAAATCTTTTCTATTTTCATTTGAGGTTCTCATTTCAAAATGACTCATCACACCCAGCTTGATGATAATGTTGGGGGAGATGACAAATTTGGAGCATGGAAGTATATGATCTCCCTGATCCTTAAAGAAGATCATCTCATAACAAGAGAGGAGAATATGGGAGCAAATGAAGATCAATCTCTCACAGTTCACACCAGAATAAATCATTGAAAGAGGGAGGACCATCATCACAATAGAAGACAAAAGGAATTCATAAGAGATCCTTCCAATATTAGATGCTACACTTGTGATGAGAAGGGACAATACTCTTGAGTCTGTCCTAGAAATATAGGCTCCTTCAATAATAAGTCAAAGATGAAAAGGAATATTCCTCAAGTGATGAGGAATATGAATTCTACTGGCGAAGATGAAGATCACACTCTTATCCATTTCAGTATTTGGATAAGAAGGAATGTAGTTGTGAATGAATAAGTAGAACACAATGTCAAAGACTCTATTTATTATTTTAAGGAGATAAGTATCAAGAGGGAGTCCACCCACCAAACAAACAAAGATAAGTGTTCAATTGTTATTTCCTGTATATTTACTTAAATGATATTCTTTGGTTACGCACATGTTTATATTTAGTTGATGTATTATGCATGTCTGAGTGTTTGCACTCATACTATTTACTTACATGTGATGGGTAAATAGCCTGTGGTGTTGTACACCATTCCATTTCTACTTATCTAGAATGAAACCTTTGTGATGGCATAATTGGAAGAGATGGAAGGCATCTAAAAAGTTACAGTATGTATACAAAACATGGACGAATGTTGTAGCATTGGCTAAGATAGTTGCATGAATGTGTGACATATATCTTTATGAATTAGATTAATATGGTTTGGAAATAATGAAATGTTTCTAATCATGCAACTAAACTTGAATTATAGAAAATATCGTTCCAAAGAACAAGTGACGTCAGTTCAGAAGAGGAACTTGAAGCTCCCCGGTTCAGAGACACTTTGGAGGAAGAAAGAGCTTTAGAAGAATATAAAGAATAATGATATGACCTAAAGAGAACGGTAGATCCACATCGATATATGAAGACCATGTTGGGGACGATAAATCATCCAAGATGAAGAATAGTATGGTGATACTTCCAAAGAAAGTAAAAGGCCTCGAACACACTCAAGTTATGTGGCACTATTGAGTGACATAATTGATGCAGATCCTTCTAGCTATGAAGAAGTAGCTAAGAAGAAATGGAAGGAGACTATGATCAAAGAGTACCAGTTGATCAAGAAGAATGATGTCTAGGATTCGGTTCTAAGACCTGGAGGAAAGTCCGTAGTTTCTTCCATGTGTATATATAATATTAATCTTGCAACATATGGAAATATCAAGGGATACAAAGAAAGGTTCATGGTTTCTCTAAGAAATAGGGAGTAGACTATGTCATGACATACTCCATTGACCGGACATACTTCCCCAATAAATTAGAAGTGTATGTCGAGCAGAGAACCACATGTGAATAGAAGGATTTGTACGATCTTAGAAGATACCCATGGGATAACACATATAGTTGCATGACGAGCTTGGAGATCACCTAGAGTGATGAAGATCTTAAAATTTGCTACAAGGTTGATGATGGAAGTCTATAGAGGATGAAAATATCATAAATGGGTGTAATAGGAAATTTTCAACAAAGTTCAAGATAAAGGATGTTTGTATCCAGTGACCTTAGATGGATACATAGAAGATCGGTAGCAGAGGAAGCTACCTATCACTCCAGTGCATAATGTTTCGATACATAGAGTAAAAAATGTTGAGGGAGGATGATGCTCCACTTCAGAGGGAGTGACTACAGAATATATATGAGTTTGACATGGTACAACAGGATGGAAACTTCCTAGTGACGTAATCAATTTGTAGGTTGTCCTTAGATGTAATCAGTCCTGACGAAGGTTGTAAGTTATCCTTGGATGTGATCAGTCCTGATGTGTTCCTATGCTAGAATATTATAAGACAATAGAAGACACAGATGCATAAGATCTCACATGGAAAATGAGACAGATTGTCCAAGCAAAAAATATCCTGGCATAATATGCAGGTTGCTCAGACGTAATCAGTCCGATAGGTTGTCCTCGGATGTAATCAGTCCTGGAAAAGGTTGCAGGTTATCCTTGGATGTAACTAGTCCTGGTACAAGTTATTCAAAGTGTAAAATGGGTCCTGGCGTGGTACATAAGTGGTTCAGATGTAATAATTCATGTGGGTTTTCTGGAGTATAAAAGGGGTCCTGGTGTGGTACGCAGGTTGCTCGGACGTAATAATTCCCAGAAGGTTGTCTAGACAGAAAAGATCTTGGACACAAGTTGTTTGGATGTAATAATTCCTTAAGGTTGAACTGGAACATAAATTTCTAGCGTGGTATGCAAGTTGTTTAGTTGTAATATGCCCTTGTATGTGTGTATTCCCATGTTGGAGATTATGAGGTCACAAGGAATTTGGTGTGCACTTGGGCAATTCTCCAATGTTGGTAGAACACATGTTGACAATAGAGAGACATAATGCACTTGGTGTGCTTCTAGGATATTCTCAAATAGTGGTAGATGCAAGTTGTCTTGGTGACATGAAAGATCCTGGCATGTTCCTATGTTGGTAGAACGTAGGTGGTTTGGATCTGGGCTGTGCTCTGTGTGTTTTGATTTGTTTTGTGCAGGACAAAGAGATGAACTGGATACATCAATATGCCAATAGGAGATGAAATCTATTGCAATGACAATGTAAGGAATGGTCATGGGTTGTATCTACATGATGGCTTGGTAGTGGATATGATAAATAACTAGATTAGGATTAGGCCTACACCCAACATGAAAAAGGGATGCCTATGTAGAAAATTCTTATGACAGACATATGTGACATATTGGACAAGATGAGGAAAATGGAAGCAGTGACGATGATGACTCAGTGACGATGACCAGATGTGTTGATGATTGTGGCGAGAGAATACCTTCTAGTTAAGAGGGAGTGTTGTTGTAATTGTAAATTTAGAATATATTCTAATGTATATTACTATTGTATATTGTTGTACCCCCATCGAAGATGTGTTTCCCTCCTTTCAGGATGTCATCATTGTGTATGGTCATTGAGGTAAACCCTCCATTGTAAGTTGGGGCAATAGTCCCTAGGTTAAATAAAGGAAAATGTATTTGTGAGTATTCCTATCTAGGTCGGCCCCAAGAGGTTACTTGATCGACCTATTTAGTTGAGTTAGTTAGTCAATGGAAGAATATAAATAGGGAGGTTCCCTCCTCATTTTTCACACACTCATTCACTCTCTCATGTGCACATTATGAAAGAGAGGACAATGAGGAGGAAGAGAGAGAGATGCAAAAGACATATTGTTCTTAGGTTATTCCATACTGTTATGTTGTCTTTGCTACAAAACTATTTTGAGGAAGTTCACAGGGTTTTCTCCTTTTATGGTTCACCTGATGAAAATCTATGTTTCTTATTTATATTGTGTATATTTGATATCTTAATGTGCTTGTTATTCTTTTAGATAAATATCCTAAGTGAATTAACTTAGAAAAACTAACATTGTTATAGGACATTGTTGAAGTATTTGTACAAATTGATTCCAATTTTTTCCCTCCTCTCTATGTAATCCTATGCTAGTTTCCCTTTACCATCTTTGTTTCCAAATGGATGATAGATATAGGTCTATTGCATTTGCAAATAATGAATGTCTTGTGAACTAAGGGTATTAATAAAAGGATTAAGTAATTGGACTTGATTGGCACATCCAACCTAGGGGTGTCCCCCCAATCTGAGATGATTTACCAAATTCCATGTACAGTAACAATATTATAACTAATGAAACAAAACAATAACAATGTAGAGGAAACTAACAATGTTACTAATCAATTACAAAGAATAGTAACAATACTAATCTATATATTTTTTGGATTAGCCTTATACTCATATACTTTTAGGTTATGATCTTGTGATCGAGGGGACAAGTCACCTAGATGAATAAATGGTGTACCTTGAGAGAGAGTTTATGACAATTATCATAGTAAGGGTACATACCTCAAATTCTTAGTCAACATGAAGAGAAAAATAAATCATTTATCCAACATTTCTGAAGAAGGAAAAGAAACCTTCACAACTAAGCCCTAGAAGACGTAACTCAGCAAAAATGATACTAGCAGGTCACAACTTATCCTTAGAGGCTATTACAGATTTAGGGCCCAACATTAGTGGTTGTTATAAGACCACAACCTAGTAGAGAGAGGACAAGCAAGCCATGTCCTAGCAGTAGGAGGCCATATATGACTTAGTAGGAGAAACATAGTCACAAACAGTAGAGAAACACAATCACTACCAACAGAGAGACACACAGTCACATTCATCAGAGAAACACAGTCACAACTAGTAGAGAGACACACAGTGACAACCAACAGAGAAACATAGTCATGGCTAGCAGAGAGAGGTACCAAACAGTCATGAAGTTCAATCTCGAAAGGTCACGGATGAGCCCAACAAAATCCAAAAAGGTCACTGCTAGTAGAAAAAGGGTTATAACCCACTTCCAAGCCCAATAGGTCAACTCCAAGCAACAGAAACCCTAGTCACGTACTCAAATATTCAGATCTAACCTTTTTTATTTTTGTCAAGATGCCACTAACAAATGAAGAAGTGAAAATTTATTTTATAATATTGACAGGACTTCTAGAAATATCACTCAACTACTCCTAGCTTTTAGGATTTTTACCAATATAAAATAAAGTTAAGGTGCCAATGGTTAAATGGTCTTAAAAAAATAAAAAACCATAAAATAAAAGTTGACTTAGGATAGGGTACAAATGGTTAAATGGTCTTAAAAAATATAAACCATAAAATAAAATTCATCTTACTAATGGTACAGACAATAAGAGTGCTAAGACCAAGTAGAATATAAAGGACCATAAGTCAACCAAAGGGGGCCACAATAAGAAGATAAGGAAACCTCCATACCCAGAAGACCAAGGTGTACCATAACGGTGGATAATCAACCCCTTTTACCCATAGGACCAACAAGACGAAGCACTTTAATCTTTTCTCTCTCTCAAGGTACAACGTTTCATATATTTTTATCATCATTGTATAAGGAGAAGATCCAAACTAGATGATGTGATCCAAATGCATAATAGTACAACAATAACAACTGAGTAAAATTTACAACATTGTGCTATATGCGAAGCTGTAAGATAATTTAAACATAATTTTCATCTCTTTCAACTTTAGCACTCTTCCATTATCCTTATGCTAAAGTTGGTCCTTGAGATGTAGAGTAACAATAGTACACAAGCGAATTCAAGAGCAGTAAAATAGTCAGAACTTAGCAACATTTAGATATTCAAATTAGTTTATTGCTAATTAAAAATCTGCTTACTAACACTAAGATTCTTAGGTTGAATCAAAGTAATTTCAATCTAAAGTCCTACTCAGTTTTAACTTATAATGTATAAGATTAGGTTTTGTCAGCTAAAATGATAAGCCTAGTCTTTCTCAATTAAAATTGTAAACTTTCTCGGGACTTCTACCACAATGTTATGCAATATCCAATACAGTGCAACCTATAGAGTTGTGTTAATCAGAGTGTTACACATAAAACATGTCACCATCATATGTCGAGGCCCAAAACATTAGAAATTTCCCTCAATTCCCAAAACTGTGAAGTTGGATATTGGCCCAGACTGATAATTTTATATATGAGTCCACCACCGCCTCTGCCTTTAATGCAATAAGCATTATCTCCTTCAGTAACTCCTATTGTCCCTTGACAATAAGCGGTGCCACCTCCTTTACCCTTTGGTCAAAAAGAGGTTCCACCTTGGTAATGCTCTCTATCTGCATGGTGAAAGAGAGGTGCTCGAGTTTTAAAGGAAAAAATAGAAGATTCACAAAGCTTCTCAAAGGAAGACTTCGTGGCACTCTCATACCTACTCTTGCGGACCACCTAGACTCAAGATCCCCCCTAGTAGGATCTCCCTTCTACCTCATAAACCATTTTCTCAACCATCCCTATCCTCCCAAGGCCTATAAAAGATGGCTCATCTTCCATGGTTGAGAGAGAGAAAACTTATGCTGTTGCACTGAGGTTCTGGCCAAATCTAGGGTGAGCATAGAAGATGCAAGTTGGAGATTTGAGGACAAGACATGGCATGTGAAGGAGCATCACAACACTAAGGAAAATGGTTGTAATCTCTCTGATTCATATTAATGCAAAGATGGTTCCTTTCCCATAAAATGTATTATGTTGTAATCATTCATTTTATTATTGGATTCCTTAGCCACTAATATAGAACTGTAGACCATTTTCTGGTACCTTTGATCTCGCTTGTTGTTTGATGTGTTTGTGCAAGTACATATGACAACTACATCATACTACAGGATAGCTAAAGGACTCATTCCAGATATATACAAGCTCTAGGGGAAGTCTTACATCCTTGTTATCACTCATTTGTTCTAGATTTGAACCATTCAGACCTAGGGAAACAACTCTTGTCAGCAAGAGGTGAGAATTTCTAGCAACAAATCTGGAGACCATACTAGGGAAACCATTCAACACATCTGATCTTCCTTGGTTTTCAAACTCTTGTCTGTAATCCAAAATCCAACCTTTTAGTGATAAGATCTACTAGCTTTCTAGTGAGATTTTGGTTGAGTTTAAACAGATATGTGTAGATCTGAAACACATCTGCTTTCCATACATAATGTTCCTGTTATTTTCATGTTTTGATGCCAGTGTTTCAAAGATTAACTTTTTTCCTTTTCACCACTTTTTTGTTTTTGACATCTATAGGAGTCACTGTGAATTCAGTGAGGACAATAGGCAGTGCCATCGCGCTTGCTCAATAGACATAAAGTGGTGCCACCACTCTGTCATAGTGGACAAAAGGTGGTTCCCAGGCGGTAACGCTCTATCATCAACCTTCTGCAAGCGGTGCCAGATAGGGTTTTGATACCCCTGTGATTTCAAAGCCTAGTTCGGTTTGATTTATGTTCTATGTGTTTTTCCAGCTTCACTTTTGAGTTCTGGACTATTAAATTCAAAAATATGAAAGTGGTAAAGGCTTATTTTTCTTTAGTTCAAAGAGCTAGGTTGCTTCCATCTGATTAGCTACTTGTATGCTTGGGTTTTATTTTCGAAAAGAGTGCTTGGAAGTCAGTATAGTTAGATCTCTTTTTTACCATCTGATAAACTGAAAAGGAAGCTTTGATTTTTGGTTTTTACATTTGTTCTTCATGAGTTTATGAAAGATTGCTTTTTGCTTTTGATTAAAAAAAAAGAGATTTGATCATAGTTGTATTTGAAGACAAACCACTGGATCCCTGATTAGCTTCACAAACTTTCAGACATTCGCGTTCTTCTTTTTCCTTTACATGCTCTTATCTCATCAAAAAAATATCATAGTTATAAGTTAGATCTTTTCATTTTGTGAAGAATGTTAAAAAGTGCTTAGTATGCCATTTAGTGCTAGTGTCTTTATTTTTGGGAAAAGATATCTCACTTCATTCTTACTTTCAAGATCAGTTTAGAAGTTTTGTTGCTTGTTTGCATTTTTGAAAGATAAGTTCAGTGTGATTGTTTGGGAATTTTTTGTTTTGAAACATATTTAAATCACTCTCTCCTTCCTGTAAGTAGGGCATACTTCGAACGATCAAGTGAAAAATTTGCATATCATGCTGCATGGTTTTACTTTTCAGTCCACACCTCATGCATTCACCTAATCGTTCAAGATAAAATTAACGTTAGCTATAGGTTAAAATTTTTAGTAACTTGAGTGATAGGATAGAGACGTGTTCCAGTGTCTTAAAACATAGGAGATTTCATTCTATTACCTATACTACATCCCAGGAACTGTGTGGTTCTTCCATGTACTGTCGGTATATCGAACGACCTTTCATGTATCCTTGAGGTTTATAGAAAGGTACTTCACGTACTCAATTTTATATTGGAAGGCCCCTTTTGAACGGTTGTGCATTAGATAAAACTAACATGGATTTGAGCTCCCACGTACCTTGTGTATATCGGGAGACCCTTCTAGGATTCCCTAAACCATATGAGAAAAACCTTTTGGCCATATTTTTGGATCAATACACCGAGAACAACACTTGAGGAGCTACTACGAACGTACCGTCTAGGTAATCGGGTATTCAAGCAAGGGTACGGTCCCAATCCTCCTTGTCACACTCTACTATTGGACCCTGTGGTATATCGCGAGTTGCAAAGACTTGACAATCCTAGTGATGAACCAGATTTTATCAACCCCTCTTATAACCTAAGTTTGTTTGTGACCTTTAGTTTGCATAGGAGTGGTTTTGTGTGCAATTCTAGTTTCAAACCCTATGTTAGGTTTTTAGTGACCAACATTCTGGCTGGGTTACCTTTGAGACAATCTCAAAGGGTTCAAGGCTTACCATATGGCCTTCCTCCTATTATAGGAGAGAGCCTAATTGAAGCCATGGACCAAGGTGTCATAGCTGATTCTCATGTGGAAGGGAATCCAGTTGTGGAAGTTGGGGAAGAATTCACCATGTATGATAATCCCTTGGTCGAACAGCCTCCCATGGCTGATACTTCCTTTCAATTTCTGATGGAAGGTCATGTTGTTTTGTCAAATTGGGTTGTTGATCGCTTGTCTAATTATACCGAGGGGACAGAATATGGCCCTAATGCTCCTTTTTGGAGAACTTCTTTAGGTCAATCTATTTCTGAATTTGGGACTACCAGACCTTCTTTTGTTAATCCTGCTAGGGATGCTCCATGGAATGAGGAAATTTTTAGAAGGGTCCAACCATCTATTGATCATTTACGCGACGCTCAAGAAAACATGAAGAACTTTATCGCTTCACCTATTCCTCATCATGCACCCATGTCGATTCTTTTACCTCGTCTTTCGGAAACAACCCCTCCCGGAAGCTGTCCACTCTCGTCATCTCAAGTAACTCCTAGTTTAGCATCACCGACTCGAGGTTCAATAGTTCTTGATCTAGGTCAACCATCCAACCATGTTACTACAGTTCCAAATTCTGGGTTTGCTTCTGGTTCTCTCGTATCTTCTACCACTGGGGGGGAACCCCCAACTCAAGTTGCATCAGTATTTAGTGGAGTCACTTCCAGGACAAGATAGACCCCTACTGTAGGAAAATCAACAATCGTAGTTCCTTCCACGAAAACCAAAGCGGTTACTCCTCCTCCTAGTATGGGGAAACCCTCAGGGGTACAAACCATTGTTAATCAACCTTCTTGGGGATATACTTACCAAGGAAATCTTCCATCTGTAAGTAATGTGATATTTCAATCTACATCTACAGGAATGGTATATCCCAGTATGCCTTACCCTGGAAACATGTTTACACCATGGGGGAAACCTAATTGGTCATATATGCCTATGCCTGGAGGGATACCTATGAATACTGTTGGAGGTTATGGTGGCCCATGTAACACCCCAGTTTTGACCCCGTTTGCATTAAATATATATGATGTAAATATTGTAATTAATCATGGTGTGGAGCTAAAGGAAAAATCCCCACCATTGATTTATCGTTTTATGTTTCGGCTATTAAAATCGATGCCGATTGTATTTTGTGCTAACCGACACATTATAATTTTGGACATCATGTAAATATGCAATTTATTTAAATACCCACAACTAGCTATGTCAATGCAACATTAAAGAGATGGGGAGGGCATGATTTCCTAAGGATAAGGGGGGATGTTTAACCTTGAGCCAATGTGGAAAATCCAAATGTCAATAAAAGAACCCATCAAGCTGTCAACCACCTTTCTTGTCTTATTCAACCAATCATTTAATTCTGCCAGAAATTGGTTGGGTTAGTTTATTGCATGAGAATGGGCAAGGTATGGAAGTCAGAAATTCGAATTTGGGGAAGCACCCATTTTTGGGAAAAACGTCTTTGACTTTTGGGGCAAGTAACACCCAAAAAGGCATGCCCATTTGGGTATCCACCCACGTTCTCCATTTCCTCACGCAGTGGAAGGTTGGGAGTTGTTTTCCTTCACGTTTTTGGCTTGTTGTGTATGTTTCCTTCACGTTGGGGGCTCCTTGGCGTTTTCCTCACCATCATTGATCCACATTAGGGATCTCTCAAGCAACTGGGATTTTCCTGTGTGTGGCCTTCCCATTTTTGGATTTGTCGTGCATTCCTCATCCACATTTTTTGTAGATTTCACCATTTTCCCCATGACTGGGAAGTCAATTTTGGAAAGCTCAGTGGCTGGGCTCTTTGTTTGATGGTTTTTAATGTGTTTTATCCCCATTACCCAATTGGGACAAACTATTTTTGTGTTTCCCAATGATTTGGAGGAGAAACCACATTTTCTTGGGTATTGTTGAGTTCATTTTGGCCACGCTAGGGCCAAAACGCCCCTAGAAATTGAATTGTTGTTAGGGGGATGTGTTAACCCAAAAATATCCCACTCATCTCTCCATGCCCTACACCAACCAAGGACACCATCTCACGACCCTCATATCACTCCATTAGACCCCCACACCCTCAAAATAGCCCAATGATGAAGAAAGGGGGCTTAAAAACCCCAAAAACAAGCCCAAAATACTCTCCTAGGAGCTAAAGCCCCCCAAAAGGGGCTAAAACCCTAAAAGTCACTCAAGTTAGGGAGAAAGGGGCTAAAAGCCCAAAAAAGTGGCTAAATCCCTGACCAAGGGCTTAAAACCCTAAAACCCCTTGCAAAAGCTATAAAAGGAGGGTGGGGGGTCACTCTCAAAGAACTTCTCCCTTGCATATTGTTATGTTGCCCGTGGATGCCTTAAGACACCTTTACCTTTCAAGCCACCCACACTTCCTCTCCTCCATTTCCATTGAGCCAAAGCTCCCCATCCAAGAGAGGTGTTTCCATAAGCGAGGGAATGGTGGCCCATTTCCACTAGAGAATGTATAGCTTGTCTTTCATGTCTTGTTTATTTGTTTTCTTTGCTTTCTAACCCTTGTTTCCATTTGTAGGTTTTACTATAGCTTAGGATTTGTTTGCAGGTCTTTGGAGGTGGAACCCTAACTTGTGTTTGCAGAGGGGTTCACCATTGCTTCTCTCTTCTTTCTGTTCGTAGCTTAGTTTACTGTTCTGTCCATTTACATTATATTTTCATTTTCAACATTTATCCATGCAGGAGCCTACCCTTCTGTCCTATAGACAGAAGGGAGCCATTCCCGCCCTTGTAGCAAGGAGAAATCCCTGCTACAAAATTGGCGACCATACCAGGTTGATCCCACAGGATCCCTAATCCAAAATTTTAATTTGCAAGTTTTTTAATTTTTTGCCCTAGTTTTCAAAAATTTCCTTGTTAAATTCACTTTAAATCCAATTTATTTTCTATTATCAGTACTGCCGAAGCCTCTGTTAGGCAAAACCAAGTCAATTTGGCCACAATACAAGTTACTGTCGGCCATATCTGACTCTGGACCACAAAAAACCCCAAATCCGAGGCAGGGCGCTCTTATCGGGCCTGAAAGTGAGGTGAGGGTACACTTAATGGCTAAACAGGTGCGCCCAGGGTGCACTTAATCCCCCGATAAGTGCGACTTCAACCCAGAAACATAGTCCGTGACTGTTTCTGCATTTTGTGTGACCCCCTCGCCTGTTTCTGAAAAATATTGCATCCCCCTCGCCAGATTTGATCAGAAATGTTCGACCTATGAAACATAACTTCAATTTCAGTTGAATAGAGGTTAAATTTCAGTTTCATAGGGATTGTCAGTGCGGCTCCATCGCTTCTATCCAGCACTGCAAGTCAATTTTAGTTTTCTGCAATTTCTTTTACAAACAATGTGTAGATTCCAAGTAAATGTTAATGGCTTAATCAAATGAATGTAGCTTAACTAAAATAAACCTAAAACTAACTTTTTTGCTCACCCTTCCTCCTCTACCTAGTCATCTCCCTCTAGGGTATTCTGGGATACAATGAAGCGCAAGCTCGTATATATCTAGGCACTCCACTAATATTGTTCCAAACCATGAAAACCGGATGACCTGGAAGTTAGAGGGGGTTGTTATAGCTGATTTCACCACTCCAGGTGAATCACACTTTGTATGGCCTTCCCCTGTCCCGCTGCAGAATCCTTAGACCCCATGGACCATTTTTTGTCCTTTGATGTTTCCTTGATCATCCCTAAAAACATATGAAAAATGATACATGCGACTTTTAAACCTATAAGTGCGTATATATGTGGGTTTGACCTATAAAACCACGTACATCGGGATGTGTGCATTATCCAAATCCTTTTGGAGTTTTCCTTGACATGGATCCGACTCATTTGACTCCTGAACTTCCCTATGCCTTGAGATCGCTCAGATTCGACCTTTCATTACCCCTTTAAAAAGCTATATAAGGAACCCCTTGGTACATTGAAGGCATGAGAGAGAATTGAGAGCAAAGAAACTATAGTCCATTGTTGCCGGAACTTATGCTTGAGTCTGCATCCCTTTGTCCCTTGGAGAACTAGTGTGTTCTTCCCAAGCTTTCCTTTTGCTTGTGAGCTTGCTATCGAGAGATGGAGGATTGAGGTGGTGGAGACCCAAGTGGGGGATTCAGTTTCTTCGGTTCGCAGACATGCCGTCAGAGGTTGTATCTTGTAATCTCTGATTTATATTAATAGAAATATATTTTCCTGTCCAATAATGTGTGTTTGAATGAATATTTTATCCATGGGATTATGTCAAATGCTTGTACATTATTGATTATATATGCTAGAATAGATCTAACACCATGATATATAGAATGCTTGTATTTTTTACTTGTTGTTGAGGAAGTAATCTATCAATTCAAGCTGAATATTGGAAAGCTCAACGGGGATCTACTTCAACCGTCCAGAATAAGGTACGAGGTCTGATCCTTTAGTGTTAGACATTTAATTTCTATTGCATATTGGAAAGGATTGATTTCTGGAGTCAAGCTGTCTGTTATGGTACCCCAAGCCATAGGAATTTCTCTCCGTAACATAATTTGCGACTCTACTGGGGAGTTCCTAGTAGTTGTCCTTTGGGGGTTGTTTTATCGGCATTCAATGAATTTGAATTGCTCTTTCTCTCTTGTTTCTGTGTTGGGTCTGGGGGCGTGTATGCCTGGTAGGGTCTGATTGGTGTGAAGTTTGTCTCAGCCTGGCTGTTTGCCTTGAATTTATGTACCTTTCTTCCTGTACGCGAGTTTTTAACTCACAGTCGCGTATACATGCGGGTTTATCTTCGATTTCCGCGTATACACGCGGGTTTACTACGAACAATCACGTATGCCCTAGTTTTTTCCTTTTTGTGGAAGTTAATTGGTTGCTGGGTGAATTTTGATATTTGCTAAGTCTCCTTTGGCACTGCCTGAGTCTGTTTAGACCTCTGTTTCCGACCAGAAACATTTTTTTTAGGCTAATTTTTTTTTTTAAGAAGGTTCTTGTCATGACATTTTCGATTTTTTGTTTGAGATTAGTGCATTAGAGTTCTTTTACCTTAGTGCTTTGCTTGAGTGCTGTTTGTGTGTCCTTGCAGAGTCTAGGGGTCGTAGAATCATTCTTTTGCTTTTTGCATCTCTGTTATTTCAAAAAATCCAAAAACATTTGCTTATCATCATGCATTGCATTTTGCATCTTTGCATTGTACTTGCACTATATTTGCTTTGGAGTACTAGTTAGGACTTCATATAGGAAAAATTTGCATTTATCATTTGAAGAAAAATTGTGCATTTCACGTAGTAGCATACCCTATTTTCATGGACACAATGCATTTGCATTGATTGTTAGGTGTACATTTTACTTCATGTTGCGTCATAACACCATTAGTTGCACGGTCATATCCCTTTTTTGAGTAATAAAGCCAACTAAAATCAACGCTAAATTAAAATGAACTACACTCTTTTATTTTATAGGGTGCACCAACAAGCTTAGGTTTTAGGATCTTGGAATAGTTCATTGTAAGTCAATTCTCCAAGATCACTAAACAACAACATGTATGTGTCTGTCCAGGTGAGTGTGTGAAATCCTTGGTATAACCAGTGTTTCTCAGGATCCTCCTCTCAAAAGGGAGTTAAGCATGAGGCAGTGTGAGCGGTTATTGATTGGGATGACCCATAGTCATAACTGAGTAGCATTGGAGATATTTCCAGGATTGTATTCATATTTGGGGGCTCTTTCAAGAGTTTCAGGTTTTGCTACCCTGACCATACGGTCAATCCTGCCTGCGACTGTCCGCCTGAGCATTGATTATATTAAGGTGACCTTAGTGGCCTTACCTAGGATATCGAGGGGGTACTTTGCAAGGGTTATTCTGTGGGTGTCTCGGCCAGGTTGGGGTCGGACAGCATAGTCGCTTTACGCGTTGAAGCTGAGGGCCACAATAATTGGTTACGTACCTCCGCTTGTTGTGTATGGGAGTCTCAAGCCTCTCCTAGGCGAGACATACCTGCTTCATTCGGGAGCTCATTTATCTAGACCTTGTTTGCTTGCATTTGGCTTTAGATTTTATTAATGATTGCTCTGTGCATGATAGTTGGCCTAGGGTTTATGTAAATAGAGAGTCTTTCCTATTTTTTTTGAGTCATTGTGGATTCGGGTGCGGCTCCTTGCCGTTCTCGTTGTTTAGCAGGACTTCTGCCTTCTACTTCTTCTCCTCCTTTGGGAGAGAGACCTAGACAGTCCAAGCCAACTATTTCACACATTGATTCACACACCATGGGAGACCGTTTAGAGGATATTCTTGAACCACCTCCTCCCATTCGTGTCGACGATGGGGAGTTTACTCCTACTTACGATCCTTCACCCGACTTGGCTGAGTTAGGTCCTGTGATTTCTGAGATAGGAACCATGCATGATAGACCTACTCACTCTAGGGTTGATTCCCCATTGACACGTTACCAGTATGGAATGCCGGAGGACGCCGAGACTCAGTTTGAACCTGCCAGCACTAGCTACGGTAGTTATGCTATGTCTGGTTTCCCTACACATGATTTGGCATTTCATGTTGAATCCGACTTCGAGCCTAACACTATGCCTGGGGGCACTCTCATTCCTTACCATGCAGAGAGGTTTGGGAGCACTAGTCACATTGCACCTTCCATCCCAGTGGTGGAAGTTACATCATATATCCCTCATAGGTCTAGGGTTAGCGATCTGATTAGGATACCAGATCCGAGATGAGTGACGATAAGCGGTAGCATGTACATTATTACTCAGATTCCTTCATCCTCGATCCCTAGTTCTTCAAATGTACGTCCTCCACCTTATTCACGTGGTCCTTCGAGCCGGTATATGGCTACGAGTCAGGTCCGTACTGTGGTTACTAGACCGATTGTGTCTTAGGTTTACATACCACCCGTTGCTTCGGGAGGCTATGTTCATACTTCTAGAGGTCATGTTACTACTTCCAGGGTGTATATCCCTACTTTCGGTATGTATATCCCTACTTCCGGAGCGTATCTTCCTACCTATGGAGTGTCTCATGGAGCATCGCATGCGATGACCTATGGACCCTATTATGGGACGCAGTATGGATAGGGTTCTTCACCTTATGGAGGCGGGTATCAACAACCTGCTTACTCTCCTAATTACAGCTTTGTAGCTCCTACTAGTCAATGTCCACCGCACTATGGTGCTTCCATGCCACCATATATGGGTCATACAGGAGGAGGACACTATGGCCAAGGCCATGGTGGTAATCAACCCTATATGAATCAGGGAGCGGTCCATCGACCTCATCATCCTAGGCTCCCTTTCCTCGTGACGCTTAATCTTCCTGACTTATTGAGATTGACGAACGATCCTGTGGCTCATGACCTAGCTTGGCCGGCTGTCCCTAACAAACTTCCTTCGGACATACCTAAGTTTGAGGGAAAACCGAGAGAGGATCTGAGTGAACACGTTACTACATTTCACCTATGGTGCTCTTCGAATTCCTTACATCAGGACTTAGTCCGTTCGAGACTATTTCAACGCACCTTTACAGGGCCTGCCTCGAAATGGTATATAGAGTTACCTAGGGGAGCTTTCGCTTTGTTCGATGACCTTGCGATGACTTTTCTTAATCACTTCCAGCTACCAGTGCGTTATGATGTTGGTACTGAACTCTTGTCGACATTTCGACAAGATAAAGCCACACATATTTCTGATCGTATTCAAGAGTGGCGTAGACGGAAGAGTTTAATTAAAGCTTTTATACCACCAGAGTTCTTCCTCGACTGGTTCCTCAATTCGTTATTGCCGTATATAGCGAAGGATGTTTCCACATCCGGAGGGAAGAATGAGGAACAAGCGATTTTTAGGGCACAGGAGCTAGACTTGATTTATGCTCAGTTTGGTTTGTTGTATGAGATTATTCCCAATGCTCCTCATTCCAGTTTCGATCCCAAAGTCAAACCTGGACCACATGCTGGTGGCATTGTGGGTTGTGCTAGTGCGAAACCTGTGGATTCGGTTGCAAAACAATTTAGTCAATTGTCAATCAACCAATTTGCTTCGGGACAAGCTACGGCTTCGTCTCAACCTGCCCAAACGACGAGTGTACTCTCTGTGCAATCGTTGGACCAGAAGGGTAACCAGCAGCCTAGACGGAATAGAAAAAAGGGTAAAAATAATCAAAAGGGTGGGAATAAGAATGAGAATGCTAACAATAATGGCAAGAACGGTAGAAATGCTTGGGGGGACAAGCAAGCTAAACGTAAGGTTAAGTTCCCTTGCAAGTTGTGTAAGGATGATCACCTCACTTACTTGTGCCCTCATATTGAGGAAGCTTCGAGATTCTTGGCACAGGGCCTAGCTGTGCTAACCAACCCTTTACCGCATAATCAAAATATGAACTCAAAGTCCCATGACCAGTCTGGTGATGATGATCCACCGGAGGGTAGTGGTCATGGGTGCATTAACATGGTCTGTGCTGCAAAATTTGTGACTCGTGCGAAAGATTATAGTTCGTCACAACCCAGCCCAGGAAAAGAGCTTGATCCACCAGGGTCCCCTTTACGCATTGAGAAACCTACGGATAAACCTGACGCTGTACCTTGCATTCCTAAGGGAGTCCTTAAGCATTCCGAGCATAATCCAAATGCCCGAGCCACCCATAATTATTTAGTTGTCGAGGATTTGGGCCACACTCCTTGTGCGATGTCTGCATTGGAAGTGCTTCATAGTTGTCCTTCACAAAGGAAGGCATTGCTTTCTACCCTTGGTGTGAACGATGATGATTCTTCCTTTGTGATCAAATTTGAAACCGTAGGACTTCAACCTTGCTTGCCCTACTATGTATCTCTTTTGGTTCATGTAGAATGTCTTAATATGATAGTTAAGCGCACTGTGATTGACGAGGGCGCTGCTGCTTCTGTGATGTCTTTGTCCTGTTGGAAGGGTCTAGGTTCTCCTGAGCTGTCTAAATCAGCGACTATGTTAACTGCATTCGATGGGATATCTTTTAGGCCACACGACATCCTTCCTTCCCTTAAAGTTCGTTTGGGGGGGAAGACCATTGCGATAGAGGTCGAGGTGGTTGATGCGCCCCTTGACTACAATATCTTGCTAGTTAGGAACTGGATGTACAGTATGCAAGCTGTTGCTTCTTCCTTGTTCCATGTTGTATGCTTTCCACATAATGGGAAGATCGTAACGATTGATCAAACGACATTCAAGAATCTATCTGTTACCGCATCTTTGGGAGCTTCAATCCCGATCGTTGAACACTCTCAGTCGAAAATTGGGAGTGTGGGTGTAGGCATGTATCCATCCCTCATGGGAAGCTTTAGCTGTCCTGCACCGATCCTCATGATAGGATCTAGTTTTTATGAGGCTTCGACATCTATGACATCGATGTCTTTTTGCACGACTCATATGGAAGATCCTTGGATTCTTCCTACACCGAGTACTTCAAGTGAGCCCATTGAGATGAACGTACCATTACCTACAGCTGTGATAGCTTATCAAGCTAATCTCAAGAGTGTTGCAGAGCCTAGTCCTTCCTCTTCGCGGACAGAGGAGGAGGACCCTTATGTGCTACCGGCATGGGCAGTACAGTATTCTCATGCCCATGACTACCTTGATATGGCTTTCCCTTCGGATGAAGCGATTATTGAGGCTATGTCAGGAGTTGAGCCACCATGGGAGGAACTTCATCATAGATCCTACTTTCTTCCAGAGCTTGACCATTTGGAGCATGAGGATTTTAGGGCGGTTCTTAGTTAGAGAGTTGGTAGTCCTGTGTTTCCATTAAGCTCTCCTAGTTCGATGGCTGATGGAAACATGGCGAACATATCTTCAATGATTCCTATCAACATCTCTCGCGATCCTGGCACGATAGAGAATGTCTATATTGGGGTGGAATGTTCCCATGCCGAGATTCTGGAATATACCGAGCTATTTAAGGAATTTCATGATATTTTTTCTTGGTCTTATGACGAGATGCTAGGTATTGACCCTCGTATTGTCAAGCACGAGATTAATAATTACCCCAATGCTAAGCCTGTTCGACAACGTTTACGTGCGGTGAATCCTAGGAAAGAACCCACCATTAAGGCAGAGATAGAGAAGCTGTTGAAAGCCGGTTTCATCTATCCTGTTCCCTTGATGGAGTGGGTTTCAAACCCCGTTCTGGTGGATAAGAAGCAGGGAATGATCCATATATGCACTGATTTCTGCGATTTGAATCGTGCCTGTCCTAAGGACAACTTCCCCACACCATTTATAGATCAGATTTTGGATGAGTGTGCGGGTAGCGAGGTGTTCTCCTTTATGGACGGCTTTTCCGGGTATAATCAGATACAGATTAAACCTGAGGACCAACATAAGACTGCATTTATTTTTCCTTGGGGGACGTTTGCATATCAAAAAATGCCTTTCGTCCTTAAAAACGCTGGAGCTACATTTCAACAGGTGATGACCATGATTTTCCACAATCTCAAGTCAATTTTCGAGGTATTTTTGGATGACCTCACTGCTCATTCTCGCATGAGAATGCGTCATCCCTATCACTTGAGATTGGTATTCGAAATATGCCGGAACTATTCGGTTAGACTAAATCCTCATAAGTGCATCTTTTGTGTGAAATCAGGGCGTTTGTTAGGATTCATCGTTTCTAAAGAGGGTATAAGAGTCGACCCTTTGAAGGTTGAGGCAATACTCCAGTTGTCTCCCCCAAAGAATATTCGTCATCTTCAGTGTTTGCAAGGCATGGCAAAATTCTTACGAAGATTTGTTGTCAACTTTGCCAATTTGACTAGAGGCTTCATGCGTCTCTTGAAGAAGGACACCCCATTTTATTGGGATGAGCGAGCCCAGGAGTCCTTCGATGCACTCAAACGAGCCCTAGCATCAGCCCCAGTGATTAGTCCTCCGGATTATAGCCGTGATTTCCTATTATATGTGGCCACGTCCTTAGAGACGATTGGTATGGTTTTGGTTCAAGAGGATGAGGAGCTCCAAGAGCATGTCATATATTATTTGAGCCGAACCTTATTGACGTAGAAATTCGTTATTCTCATGTCGAAAAGGTTGCTTTAGCTACCGTACATGCGGTTCAGCGGTTGAGACATTATATTTTCCTTCGCCAGACTTTGGTTGTGGCCCATGTCAATCCATTTCAATTCGTCCTCACCCGAAGGATGATTGGGGGAAAGTATAATAAATGGATTGTCATTCTGCAAGAATTTGATCTCGAGTTTGTTTCGGCAAAATCGAAGAAGTCTTTAATTTTTGTAGAGCTTATATCGGATTTCCCAAGCGAGGCCAAGGAGTTGGTTTGTGAAGATACGTTTGTCGATGAACACATCTTATTAATCTCAACGTTAGACCCATGGTATGGGGATATCATAATATATTTACAAACACTGAAGACCCCTACTCACCTCTCACGAGATGAACGACGACGATTACGTCATGTCTCTAAGAATTACCTCATAGTGGACAATACTTTGTACCGCCGTGGGGTAGATTCCATTTTATGACGTTGTTTAAATCATGAAGAGGCTGAGGTAGTGCTGAATGATGGCCACGGAGGGGCATGTGGTGGTCATTTATCTGGGCTTTCTACAGCTCAAAAGATTTTACGAGTGGTTTATTTTTGGCCGTCGATCTTTAAGGACTGTGTTGATACGGTCAATAGGTGCCACCCTTGCCAAGTGTTCGCACGTAATATGTGCTCGAAACCTGGCCCGTTACATCCCATTATCACCGCCGGTCCCTTCACTAAGTGGGGGCTCGATTTTATGGATTGCAACCCAGCTTCGGCTGGGGGGAACCATCACATTATAGTGGCTATTGATTATTTCACGAAATGGGCTGAGGCTATGCCTACAGTAAAATCCGACGGTGAGATAGCCACTCACTTTGTGTTCAACCAAATTATTACTCGGTTCAGGATTCCGAAAGAACTTGTCACTGACCATGGCTCGCACTTTCAGAACCGTATGATGGAAGAGTTGGCATCCAAGTTAGGGTATAGGCAAGAGCATTCATCTTCTTACTACCCCCAAGCGAATGGACAGGTAGAGGCAGTGAATAAATCACTCAAATCCATTCTCCAACGAACCATCGCATAAAGCAAGAATAATTGGCACATTATGTTATATCCTGCTTTGTGGGCATATCAAACCGCTGTTAATACTGCCACTGGTTTTTCTCCATATCAGCTTGTACATGGAGTGGAGTTGATATTACTGATTGAATGCGAAATTCCTTTGTTGAAGCTAGTTGTGGAACTCTTACCGGACACTTCCCCATTGGAGGAGCATTTGGTTCACCTTGAGCAACTTGATGAGCAGCATCGGGATGCCTTGGTGGCTCTAAAATTCAATAAACGTCGGATTAAGGTCCAGTACGATAAGTTTGTCCGTCCAAGAGCATTTAGTGAAGGAGACTTGGTCCTTTTGTGGGATCAACCAAAAGAACCCTTGGGGGCAGGGAAATTTAATCCTATGTGGCATGGTCCTTGCGTGGTCAATCGTGTGTTAGAGAAGGGTGCGTATGAGTTAGTGGATTACGAAGGAACATCTTTGGTGGAGCCTAGAAATGGGCTCTATCTCAAAAAATACTATGCATGATCTTTAGCTAAGCCTGCTTGTTGTATATTATTGTACAACTTTGCATAGTTAGGTCTTTTTTTTATCATGATCGGGTTTGTGATTAGTTTCCATTTCTTTTGGAAGATGTCAATGGAATATTCCACCTACATAGGATTCGCGGATGGTGCAAGCTGTCACACTCAACACTCAGCCTCTGCTGCTTGGGTGATTTATACTCCTATGGGTCAGGTATTGTCTTCAGGAGGTGTATGTCTATGGCCATCTTCCAACAATGTTGCTGAATATAGCACCGTTATTGAGCTTCTACGGGATGCCATTTTACATGGCGTTCTATCTCTTGAGGTACGTCTTGATTCAGAGTTAGTAGTGTCATAGCTCAATGGTTTGTACCATGTTAGAGATCCAACATTATTGAGAAGGTTCTTGCGTGTGAGATTGTTAGAACGACAATTTGACAATATAACATATATACACATTACAAGAAATAATAATCAAGTTGCTGACTCGTATGCTAACTACGTGTTAGATTGGCATTTGTTTCATTCATAATAAATTAATCACAAACACAATTTTTACACATGTAAATAAATAACTCGATCACCATAAAACTTTTTATATATACATAAAAAATGTGATAATACATAGTGTCATGATAGAAAATTGGGGCTTTTAAGCCACCATCATATAATACACGGTTGTACAAAATGTATACACTCCCAGGTGTCTAATCCTGTGGAGGAGGAGGAGGGTTGTGATCATGGAAGGTCACTACGGCTCTAGCTAGCCGTCGGAATGAACGCACCCATGCGCGTGGTACACCCACCACTTACCGCTGCATGGCCTCAGGAAAGTCCTCAACTTGTGCCATGGGAACTCTATGTGTTAATCTCATGAAGTTGGTATGAATGCTCTGGAGCATTCGCTCCGCATCCACACCCATGATGTCATCTCCTCTTCCCCTCCGTCTATGATGAGGGAAGCCCTCTGGCCACCGTGGTCCCACATCTGCACACAAATGGTAGATGTCACTATGTATCATCACCCAAAAATATGTCTTTTTGATTCCACATAATCAAGAAAATACAAAAAAAATTAAATAACTCAAAAATTTAAAAAGAGAGGGTCGAGATTCGTTACCTATATCACCATATGCCGATCCTGGTGGTAACGGCATGTCTGGGTCCCCCCAAAAATCTATTCCTGCATAGGGGTAGTCATCGATGGAAACTATCTGTCGTCACCACCATGGAAAGAAGTCAGCTCGATGTGGGTTGGCCACCCTACCACCCCCTAGTCTGCGCATAGCATCTGCCCAACGCCGTTGGGTCGGATCTCGAACCCCGTGAAGAGGAACGTCCACTCTGGGGCTCAATCTTGGAACACGCTCGAAGAAAAACGTGCTCAAAATACTGCTGAACCCGAAGTTCCACACCCTGCCTGCCTTACACTCACTGATCTGGTGTTTCATGTTGCTTAGTAGTGTAGTACTCCAGTCGTAGATCATGGGTCTCATGCACTCCATTGCATAGAACATCAGAGGCCACGAGGCCTGGTGGAGTGATGCCAAGCCTACTATCCTACCCAGCGTCGGTAATGTGGCCTTTAGGCCCAACACCTGTAAAGCATTGGTAGGGACTTGAATCCCCACCTTCTCAGTGTCTAGATAGCAGTACACTGCAATGTACTCGTCGATAGTAAGGCCACCTCCTAACCCACCACGAGAACGAAGGTTCACCACTTCCCCTCGTCTAGAAAGCCTTGTGATAAAGTATATGTCCTCCAAATCTATGGTGAGGGACATGCCATCGATATGGAAGAACTTTGAGTCTGGATCCCAATAATCTACCAGCATCTGTAACAGTCTTGGTTTGGCCCTCAAACCACCAAGACACCAAAACTTGTAGAGTTCGCATGCACGTAGAGCTTGTTGAGCCATTAAGTCGGCCCTTACTACTTCCTCTACTTCACCATGCTCACACTCTCTCCACTCTAGGACCATCCTGCACAAGAAATTGCAAATTTTCCCATTAGTTTATTGAAAAAACCATATGCGCGGCCTCATACGCGACTGTTTTCAAAACAGCCGCGTATGTACGCGGGTTTGAGGCCATTTTCCGCGTATATCCAGCCCTATACACGGAAAAAACCTCGATTTCTACGTGGGCCGCAACGCTCATTTTGGGTTGGCCCAAAAACCTTATTTGACCATGAAAATTCATAAAAATTGTATCAAAATGCAAGAGGAGAGCATGAGTAAATACCTGGAAGAAACGATAGTGAATTCCGTCGGCTGGATATTCTAGAATTTGCTGTTGAAAATCAGAGCTCAAATGGGTAAATGTTTCAAATGATTTATAATATTTTGAATTTTTTACTATTTATAGAAAATTTTCAAATATTTGAAAATTTTTACCCCCTTTCCTATAGTTTCGACATTTTCTAACCATTTTGGACCGTTTTTGACATAATTCGTGATGTAGAAGACCTTTTTCAGTGCCGTTTTAGCCATTGGATTGACCCATTCGTGCCGATCTCAGGTATCATGTCTAAACTGGCATATAGGTTAGGTCTCATCATCGTTTGCATTTTGCATAACCTTATGACCATCTCATCATGACCTTAGGTACGAACCCACTCTATTATGTCACGGAACCTTCTTGCTGCTTTAGAAGTGGTACGATATGAGTGGTAGATCTTTACCATACATGGGTACCCTAGTTAGCTCCCTATTTGCATTTGGTGCCCATGATGACGTTTTCTCCTTTAGGGTGTGGGAGTCTGTTGTATAGTACTGCCATGACATTTTGCAAGAGCCTCATACTCCTCTTGATCTTTTGTTGGCCTGTTTCCCTCAGGACTCCGTCATGTCAAGTTGTGAATGCATTATCATGATCTTTTCCTACCTTATTGAGCTTTATGCTGGGTCCCTTGACATTGCGTTTCAGCCATATAGCCCGAGCTTGTATCATGATTAGCCATGCAGAGCCATTTTTTATATGCTTCGCAGTTTGATTTCCTTTTTACCGGGAGGGGATTTTCCCCTGAGTGTCGATATCCTACACATGTATCCTTGCATTGAGCATAGGTATGTTCCACTGCTTGGAACTAGTTTGTTTTCCCTTATGACACTCGTCTTCTCCTAGTTTGTAACTATAAAGCTATTTTATTCTTTTTTCAAGCTTTTTAAATAACTGAAAAAGTCCAAAAAAAATTAAAAAACCAAAACGCTGGACAAGGAAAGATGTTATCTGTGGCAGCTGTTGAGTCATGTCACCTTCGAACAGAGCACTGTATATCACATCCATTGGTTGGGTTATAGTTTGACTTTAGGAGCTGTACTCGTTTATCTAAGTTTATCTCCACCGACTGGTTAAGCTTTCAGTCCCTATGGAGCCTCTGTTGATGCCTCCTGTGTCACATAGATGTCCCAGTTTGTATATCGAGTCTATGCTGCCTTCATTCAGTCACCATATGCCGTTATGCTCTTGTTCGAAGGAAGTTGAAGCCTGAGTCGGCCATTCCTCAGTTATCTTGACTTTGCATGTCGGCCATTCCCGGTACAGTTATTGGTTTGTGCACCTTATGATCGAGTCCTTCCACATTATACAGCTTTGCTGAGTACCTCGTGTTGGATGATGGGGGATGCCTTAATGCCCTCCTTCTAGCGGATTTCATCCCATCAACTTCAGATCATTTATTTTGGGATTGGAATCTAGAGTCCTTTTGAGTGCCTTGAGACTTGCAATCATCAGTGGCAGGTTCTCTCGCCATCGATAGTTCTTGGGAATACATCAATGTCCCCTGATCAATGGATCCTCTCAAGTGTTCGACCTCAACACATTTATTCACACTTGTTAGTTTGCACTCTAGTACCTTGATTCCCATTTTCATTATCGGTGGGTGATATTGTGTCTGTTAACGGTATACATTACTGGCCGGTAATCAGACGATGGACTACTATGTTCGACCTCGACACCTCTATTTGCATAGTAGGACATGTACTTGTAGCGGTTTGTGTAGAAATATTTCCACATTGGTGGCATCTCTTATATGCTACCTCCTTGATCGTGCCAGTGTTCGTGAGATTTCAACTCTCGTGACTTGATTCCAGTATATGTGAGATATTTCCAGCCACTATGGAGATCTTGATCTGTTATATCTTCAGCCATTATGGAGATCATGGTCCTATGTATATCTTCATCATGGAGATTCTGATCTATGTATATTGTACATGGCTATGACCACATATGTGATATCATGTATCATGCCTATTCATGGCCATTGTACTCTTATGTATCTGGGACTGCTATATGTATTTGCAGTTATATGCAGAGTTGTATTATTGTACTAATGCTGATTGGGTGGCTGGTCTTCCATTTGGGATCCTTCATCACTCCACTTCTGGGATGGACTTATAATGTATTTCGGCCATCGTATGACCCCTCTAACCTCACACATTAAGGGGCATCTGTTATAGCTGATTTCACCACTCCAGGTGAATCACACTTTGTATGGCCTTCCCCTGTTCCGCTGCAGACTCCTTAGACCCCATGGACCATTTTTTGTCCTTTGATATTTCCTTGATCATCCCTAAAAACATATGAAAAATGATACACATGACTTTTAAACCTATAAGCGTGTGTATACATGGGTTTGAACTATAAAACCACGTACATCGGGATGTGTGCATAATCCAAATCCTTTTGGAGTTTTCCTTGACATGGATCTGACTCATTTGACTCCTGGCCTTCCCTATGCCTTGAGATCGCTCGGATTCAACCTTTCATTACCCCTTTAAAAAGCTATATAAGGAACCCCTTGGTACATTGAAGGCATGGGAGAGAATTGGGAGCAAAGAAACTATAGTCCATTGTTGCCGGAACTTATGCTTGAGTCTACATCCCTTTGTCCCTTGGAGCACTAGTGTGTTCTTCCCAAGCTTGCCTTTTGCTTGTGAGCTTGCTATCAAGAGATGGAGGATTGAGGTGGTGGAGGCCCAAGTGGGGGATTCAGTTTCTCCGGTTCATAGACGTGCCGTCAGAGGTTGTATCTTGTAATCTCTGATTTATATTAATAGAAATATCTTTTCATGTCCAATAATGTGTGTTTGAATGAATATTTTATCCATGGGATTATGTCAAATGTTTGTACATTATTGATTATATATGATAGAATAGATCTAACACCATGATATATAGAATGTTTGTATTGTTTACTTGTTGTTGAGGAAGTAATCTATCAATTCAAGCTGAAGATTGGAAAGCTCAACGGGGATCTACTTCAACCATCTGGAATAAGGTACGAGGTCTGATCCTTTAGTGTTAGATATTTAATTTCTATTGCATATTGGAAAGGATTGATTTCTGGAGTCAAGCTATCTATTATGGTACCCCAAGCCATAGGAATTTCTCTCCGTAACAGGGGTAGAGAAGGAGGGCTTCTCACGGTGCTAAGCGTCCTCCCTGTTGACCAACCTTGCATCTGGGAGGTGACCTATGGATCTATGGATGGGCATAGTCCCATTGTGTTGAGAGCCCAACACCTTCTCTTGGTTGAAGAGGAATATCAGTGTGAGGTAGTCATCTAGTTAGGCCATCAAACATTCAGGGTTAATAACTGTATTTGTTCAATATTTCTGATTATTCAATTCTTGCATACACAAACACAATGACATGAACTCTACCATGATGAATTCATAAACCATTTGCAGTAACCAAATACCAAAAAAACAAACAAACAAATACACCATACCAACTAATCAACCCAACTCATTTCATGACGCTGAGTGAGCCTTAAAATTTACCAATTTACACTAAGTACTAATAACTTTGCAGTCTTTGAGGACATAAGTCCCTGACTGCTTCAACAGTGGGAAGTACTTGGGATTTTCGCAGAAACTCATTATGAGGAGTACCATAGGAACCCCAAAGTAGCTGGCCGCTCATAGGAATTGCCAAGCGAAATAGGCAACGACCCCTTCCGATTGAGTAGAAGCACCTGTGAGGAACAAGCCAAGCACTGTCTTCTGGTAGTCTTGGTGGTCGAGTGACCACCTATAGCCAATAGGAATCCATTGAAACTGGGGTCCAAATATCATTCCCATCAGCTTGATAAAATCTAATACAATTGATCCCTCACGCTCTTCCTCACGCCCAAGAGGCGAACCACCAGAATTTGGAACACTCAAGTGACATCGTCGAAACCATTCTCAGCAATCTCCCACACCATCAGAAGGCCACACAGCCTCTGATTCTGATTCAGACCCATATTAGTTTGAACTAGACCTCCATACCGCACCATTAAGCCCCATGGCCGGTTCCAACCTGGATCCATCTTCCGGCCTAACCTTTGCAAGTGGACCCATGTCCACACCACAACCTGTCACCCACAACCTAGCAAGTGGCCCAAGCACAGTCATGCAGACTATCATTAGTTAGCTGCCACCACCCATAGTGACTAGCCCAACTGGCCCACTTGCAACACCCAGGGGCAATGCCCCTCCACACACACTACCCCTCCTGCCACACAGGGGGGTAGTGGACCATCCATTTACATTGCCCCTACTGTCATGCATGGGGAAAATGTCCTTTCTACCCACACTGTCCCTCCCACAACACTTGGGGGCATTGTCCCAACCGCAATGGTGCCACCACAAGAACCCCCAGCCGTGTAGATGCATTATGCACCTGCAAACCCCACCACCATCGCAGCCCCATCCCACATCAACTTGGGGTCAAATATGCCCTTCATGGCTCATCTTAGCTTGCCTGATTTGGCTAGATTAACAAATGACCCCATTCGCCATCAAGCGTTTTGGCCTCCACTGCCAACTAAGCTGCCATCAGATTTGAAGGCAAAGTAGGGGAATGTCCCCAAAACCACATAATGACATTCCATCTATGGTGCTCATCCAACAACATCGTAGATGAATCCATCCCGCTAAGGCTATTCCAATGCACCCTTATAGGTGCCACAGCCAAATGGTACATTGAGCTACCACAAGCCAAGTACCCGGACTTCAACTCCCTAGCCTTCATGTTCCTACAGTATTTACAACTCCCTATCAGATATGACGAGGGGGTGGAGATCCTGCTATCTTGCCATCAAAACACTGCCACTCATATAAGAGACCATATCCATGAGTGGCGACGACGCCGCAGCCTATGCAAAATCCAACTTGACGATAGGATCTTCTTGGATTGGTTCCTTAAGACCTTGCTCTCGCCCATAGCAAAGGACGTCGCATCCAAACATCCCCAATCCAAAGAAGAGGCCATACTGAAGGGCCAATAGTTTGACCTTATCTATGCTCAGTCTGGATACCTATACACCGTCATTCTAGATGCCCTCGTCCGAGTACCTCATACTGTGATGCACTGGGGGCATCCCATGCTGCATACAACATCATAGGATCGGTATCCCAATAGCCACAGCCTCGATCAACACCACCTACTATTACACCACAACCAAGAAACACTGCTAATGTTGCTTACCAAAACCAAGCCCCAGACTATGCTAGAATGATGTCCCAGTTCGGAGCAACAACTTCCTACGCACAACCTACGCCACTGCAATAGGATTAGACCATGGCTTGGCCAACACAGTAGTATGTAGGGAAAATGCCCACATTTGTGGCACCACAACCCCCACAAATCTACTATGCACTACCAGTGCAACCAGTTCAAGCCCCCACCCCATTGGGACAAGTGTTCGCACAACAAAACCGTCCCAACCAGCCTGCCCCCAACAATCAACAAGGGCAAGCTTGAAATAACTGGCCCCACAACCAAGGCAATAACCAACCGCAAGGAGGCGGTCAACAACCGAACCCTCCCAACAATGCCGCGACAAACCAACCAGCCCAAAAACCCCCATGACAGAATACACCAAGACGTAATGCCCCGTTGTGCACAAACCAACCGTGCACACTCTGTGATGTTTATGGGAACTACACATTCGAGTGTCCCCTCTTGGCTCGTGAAAAGCAGGCCATTCAAAACGAGGCCCAACAGGCTGCCAATCAAGCCCAACCCAACCCGACACCACAAGGACCTCCCCCCATGGTGCTTCAAAACCCACTACCAGTCCAAGGATTGGTGGCAACCGTTCCCCCTCCCCAACCCAATCCCAACGCTCTGGGGGCATCTTCCACGGTCAAAATAGGTGTTCTCCATCTGTTATCCATGACGACTGAAGAGGTCAACTTGCAAACCTGATGGAATCAGTATGGTACCACCACCGAACCCGTTGACACATCAACGACATCAACATCCAAAACGGTCAACCTACCTCTTCAGTTATCCCTGTTCCCGCGCCCCCCCGTACGCAGGATTTCCAATAACGTCACGGCTAGAGATGCAGTCAGCTATAGCATTATGGATGATTTGGCCCAAACGCCAACCGCCATGTCTGCTATTAAGGTACTTAAAACGTGCCCAATGCAGCGGAAAGCCTTACTATCCACCCTAGGGGCAGTAGACCCCCCTGAATCCAAGTTGATCACATTCGACACGGAGAATGGAGAACCACGCATGCCATCCACCATCTCCTTCCAAATCCTAGTGTTTATCTGGAACCTGGTTGTGCATCGATGCATAGTGGATGAGGGGGCATCCACGTGCGTTATGTCTACCTTGGTTTGGAAGAAACTTGGATCACCAATTCTGCAACCATCCTCCACAACTCTGCGGGATTATGATGGACATCCCACTAAAGCCCAAGGAATCCTCCGCCATGTCCCCATCACATTAGCCGGGAAGACAGTGCTGATCGACATAGAAGTCGTCAATGCTCAACTAGACTACAGCCTCCTCCTTGGAAGGAGTTACATGTACACCATGCGAGCTGTTACGTCAACTGTCTTCCGTCTCATGATGTCCCCCCACAAAGGGAAGATTGTGACCGTTGATCAACTCACTTATCATGATCCGCAAGGGTTAACGACACCTGCCAATGTTATCCCTACCATCACCACCATTGAGCCGCAAGGGGCGACCACACACGCTAATATCGTCCCTGCAATCAACACTATGGTTGAAAACACACTAGCACCTCCGTTGTTGAATATGGGCCTTGGGTTGTTTGCCGATACCTCCATGATGGCTCTGTTCCCGTTAGTGTCACCACCACCCACACAAAATGAAACTACGGACTTGTGCATGGTCTCATCAAGCACTGCTGCACCCAAACAATAAGCGCAGCTGCAACTCCAACCACAACCACAACATCGTCCGCAGCTGCAACATCACTCGTAGTAGTAGCATTACGTGTAGCCACAACCACAACCATGTCCCCACATGCAACCAACATGGAGTTATCTGGGCTCATCCCTAGTCCATACGATTCCCTTCCTCTTCCCTCCACCTGGTGTCATGAGCAAGCCGGTCATGGCCACCTTAAGCCTACCCAACTTTACGTTGGGAATCCTGGTGTGGTATCTTGATCCACCAGCTCAACCAATAATGCCCCAGGTTGTCTTAACCTCGGTGCAACCCATCGCGGTCGAATCTCCCTCCACCCGGTTCGCAAAATCCAACTGCTGCACCCACCCCGCCCCACCCAAAAAGGGCTAGGGGAAAGAATGCCAAAGCCACCACAGAGCCATGACAAGTCCCACCTTGTGCCGTTTACGAACAATAGGGCCATCCAACTCAGAGTTGCCCTAAAATCCCAGTGATCCGTGTGCATTTGGATGCCATGGATATAAACAAAAACATCCCTCTGGTTGAACTCCCAACCGCACCAATAGTCAGGAACAAGGCATTGAGAATAAACCATGCTTGTGCCCTTTACGACTTGTATGGACATTACTCCCATCATTGCCAAGACCTGCCCGAATTTCGAATGGCTCTCGCTGACCTCCGTCAACATTCCCTTGAGTCTGAAATCACCTTGATCGAAGAAGTCCATCTCCCACCTCCTTCTTCAGACACCATGTCCATTTACATGATGTCCAGTTCTACAGACCCTCTTGTCTCCACCATCACTGATGGTCCATCAAACCTCTCTCTTTCATTGTTTCCCCAGCCACCGCCGCAACCTCAGTTGCAACCTCAACCTCAGTTACCAGCGAAACAGTGGGGTTCATTCCCGATCAACACGATCATTTTCCTTTTCCTTTTCCTACCATCCGAGATCATGAGTAATTCTATCTTGGAAACCCGCAATCCATAGGATTTCAAACTAAGAGATCCTGTGTGGTACCTTAAACCACCTACCCTACCTCTGAGGCCCCAGGATGTGTTGACTCATGTCCATCCAATTGAGATGATGTTGCACCTACCTCCAGGTCCATCAAAGACTCCTCCTGTCTCTAGGCCTGCCCCTCTTCCTCCAACAGAGACTGGGGGCAAGGCCACAAAAACTAGAACCAATACCATTTACATGATCTCTAGCACCAGTTTCCCTTTCGCCTCGTCGGTTGTGGAGGTTCCACCTGATCTATCCCGACCATTTACGCAATGACAGAGATATATGTAAGACCGCCTTCGGTTTTATCCCATTCCATTTAAACCATAGTGTGGAATCGGTTCTTCCCATAAAAGACCAGATTCTTTCACCCTGCCTTGCTCAACGACATTTGTCTTAGTAAGGGGGCATACCTCTTCGCTGACTCAGATGGTCGACTCTTGAAGAAGCCACGCAATGGGCTCCACCTCAAGAGATCCTATGCCTAATACCACCACTATGAGTCCCTTATAGCGTAGTTTTTTCCCTTTTTGTTTTTCAACATTTTTTCACCACAAGTCAAGGGCAGTACCATTAGCTGCTAATCCAAAGTCACCCGGAACCGGTTCAAGACACCTCTCACACCTCCAAGCTCAAATTTCTATATCCTTATGAGACCAACATCTCATGTTTAAAAAACAAATTTCAGGAACATTTCCCACAAGTCACCTCAATTCACGAGCCATGACGTAACGATGTGAGTGTCTACGGACCTGTACTCGTATCACACCTCTCGACCGCTACTCATGCGAGTTTTCGGGCCATCGCCCGTTAAGGAATGTAATTTTACTTTTATTTTTGTATTTATAATTGTCTTTTCCACCGCACCTTACACGGACATCTGGACCATTGTCCACAAAACCCTTTATTTTTCTTGCATGTATTTGGCATATAAGTGCCCCCGGACTTGTACCCACATCGTATGTAGTCCAGTCCGTCCACCACAACACACACACATGCTCTCCTGACCTCTGTCCGAGGGCCACTTTAGTTTGCATGCCTTTGCCGTACCGACTCACGAGCCTCTTCTGTGATCTATCCCATGCATGTATTGGTATGTTTGAGAGCCTTCTGCTCCATCCATACTGTGCGGATGACCTTTGGACCTTTGTCGACCATCCCGGCATGGGGCATCACCTATGCCACCGCAATCGGTTGATCATATTGGAGTTTCATTTAAGCTCTTTTCTGACTCCTTAAAACAATGAAAAGATTGTAAAGCGCAGCTGCTTCCTTTCCTCCTCGCTAAAGTATAGGAAAGGGCATCTACATCGTCTCATTTACCTCCTTTTGCGGACCATGTAGACCATTAATTGAAAGGGACCACCTTGGAGTCTTCAAGCCAAGACCGCCCCCCTATGCATACTTTTATGCTTTCTCAGGCAGAGGGGCCACACTTTACAAAAAAGCTCACCACAGGTTGTCGTTAAGCTCTTTTCCAGCCTTCTCATCAAGAAAAGATTACCGAACAAACTTGGTTTTGTTCATTCTCGTAAAAGTATCTGAATGACCGTCCAGTCAGTATAGGTTTAACCTTTTCCGGCTTGATTGGACTACCAATGGTAAAGAAGTTTCTCATCCCCTGCAGGATGGGTGAGCTCTCCTATGTATACTTTTATCCTTTTTCGGGCATAGGAGACTACCAATGAAAAAGATCCCCCACTGGAGTCTTCTTCGTGCTTTCAGACTCTCTAAAATTGAAAGCACCATCAAGCATTTTCCTTCTAGGGCTTGCCAAAAATGCATGAGATCGTACCATAACGCTGTCCCTAGACACCACCCCACAGAGAACAGTTTGGAAGCATTCCCCCTTTGGGTTGCCTTTGTTCAGAGTACTCTGCCATGTGTTTTCCTTTGATCCCATCAATATCAAAAGTGTCTACCTCTTCCAAGTATTTCCCATTTGCAGTGACATTCCCGGTATCACAGCTATGATCCCATTCCCATGAGTCAAGTTTCATTTGCTTCCTGGTCCACCCTACCTTCATACTCTAAACAAAGGAAGTTTGAGTCCACCACACCCCCCTTGCCCCTGTTCAATTATTTCCCCCCCCCCCCCCCCCATTCAGTGGGTTCGTCCGCAGATTGTCTCACACCTTTCAGTTATCTCCCTTGCGCTCCTGGTCAAGGAAACATCATTGCCTTGACTAGGGGCAGGTCTCCCTCTGTCGACACCAACACACATATTCCAAGGGATAGACCTAGAGTTCCCTATATCTTGGTTTCATTAACATCATTGATGAGTTCCTTGGACCACTTGAGAGGAGCCCTTAGTGCCTCTCGGGACGGTTGTTTCTCACATGCTCGACTCCAGCTACATCATCGCACCGTTGAGATTCGTACAGGGTTTGGTCCGCACAGTACTTGGTCGAAGACCTCAGATGTCACCTGACTCTAGCACATTGATGAGTCTACTCGAGGGACCTAAACAAGTTTTGTCCCTTGTGATTTTCGGGTTGCGTTGGAGACAATATTTAGAAGCCCCAACAATGCTTCGATATACCTTTATGATTGATGCAACATACTTGTACCACAGAGACTCTGATTCTCAATCAGCACGTCCATACAGATATGTACCATTCCAGATCTAGCAGACCGTCAGTCATGAAGATATAGCATTCCATGGGTCCAATGTACCAGATCAGCATTGTATTCAGCCTCACATGGAGGAAACCATTATTGTAACATCAGTTGTATATGATCGGCTCTTGTATTTTAGAGCATAGATCAAATTATTCTTTTGACATTGTCACAAGCATGGGGATGCCTGCCTCATCCATATACATGTCACACATTATTTGTATCTCACCCATTGATGGGAACCATATTAATACAAAAACCAAAATCCACCATGCCCCAGCCCCGAAAGCACCACCTCTACGCAACAAATCCTATGATGTCCGTTGGCCATACATTGAGCTCCTGCACTCACACATCAGGGGGAATTCTGTTAACCCAAAAATATCCCACTCAAATTTCCATGGCCTACACCACCCAAGGACACCATCTCACGACCCTCATATCACTCCATTAGATCCCCACACCCTCAAAATAGCCCAAGGATGAAGAAAGGGGGCTTAAAAACCCCAAAAAGGAGCCCAAAATACTCTCCTAGGAGATAAAGCCCCCAAAAAGGGGCTAAAACCCTAAAAGGAGCTAAAGTTAGGGTGAAAGGGGCTAAAGCCCTGACCAAGGGCTTAAAACCCTAAAACCCCTTGAAAAAGCTATAAAAGGAGGGTGGGGGGTCACTCTCAAAGAACTTCTCCCTTGCATATTGTTATACTGCCCATGGATTCCTTGAGACACCTTTGCCTCTCAAGCCACCCACACTCCCTCTCCTCCATTTCCATTCAGCCAAAGCTCCCCATTCAAGAGAGGTGCTTCCACAAGCGAGGGCATGGTGGCCCATTTCCACCAGAGAAGGTATAGCTTGTCTTTCATGTCTTGTTTATTTGTTTTTTTTGCTTTCTAACCCTTGTTTCCATTTGCAGGTTTTATGTTTAACATTGTTTTGCAGGTTTTACTATAGCTTAGGATTTGTTTGCAGGTCTTTGGAGGTGGAACCCTAACTTCTGTTTGTAGAGGGGTTCACCATTGCTTCTCTCTTCTTTCTGTTCATAGCTTAGTTTACTGTTCTATCCATTTCCGTTTCCATTTTTATTTTCTGCATTTACCCACTAGTAGGAACCTACCCTTCTTTCCTATAGATAGAAGGGAGCCATTCCTGCCCCTGTAGCAAGGAGAAATCCCTCCTACAGGATGTTTTCACCCATCTTGGCAATTCGTTTTGTTTCCCAACTATTTTTCCTCAACTTGGAATTTTGCATTTTGCTGTGTATGCATTTGTGCTTTGGTATAAACTTGCATTGTGCTGTGTAGAGAATTCCTATGTTGGCTTGGCCGAGTAAGTACAAGAATCCAACTGTTAGTGGGCTGACTATGTTTGGATGTGGTTATTGGATTGACAATGGGTTTTTGGCCTTGTTGTGTGTAAATCTGTGTCCCCTAGTTCCCTGTGGAATTCATCCCCAGCTCGGGGGTGGCAGTGATACTGAGAGAGTAAGGAGCACACTAGCCTATGGTTGGGTGGAACGTTGCAGCGACATAGCTAGTTGCGAGGGAAGCTTCTCCTCAAGATAAGTATTCTTGTATTTAACTCTGCAATTGTATTTTCTTCATAAATTATCATGAACATGTTAAATCCTTGAACATGATAAATGTCACTTGTTTTACGAGTATGAACAACATGTAAGTGAATGATTCCGCTGTAGATTGTATATTTTATACATCTATGTATGTTTTTAAGTTTCAGACATTTTATATCATGTTAATGGGGCTAATTTGCTCGGATTGATAACAGTATAGTCACGTCCTCTCTCCGGTAGAGGGGTGGGGACGTGACAACCCACCTTTTGGAGGATGACCTGGTGGAGGTCCACTTGGAAGAGGCCCACCTTGGGGAGGTCCACCTTCTGGGGGACCAGTTTCTGGGGGACCACCTCTTGGAGAGCCACCTTATGGAGGACCACCTTATGGGGGACCACCTTCTGGGGGACCACATTCTGAGGGACCACCTGGTGGAGGAAAACCACCACCACCTGGAGGAAACCCTCCTCCTGGAGGCCCGTCTCCATCAAGTGAATCTTTGGGGGGATCATCTACAAATCCAAATCCCCAACAACCAGTGTATCAATCAACCTACTGTCCTACTGGTATACATATGCCATATCACTATATACAACCTAATCGACAAATTCCTTTTTGGCAACTTTGGACTTTCCTAATCTGTCCAAGTTGATCAATGACCCCATCTAGCATAACCCTCCGCGGCCTTCAATTCCAGTTACGTTACCATCAGATATCCAAAAATTTGATGGGAAGCAGGGAGAAGGTCCCAAAAATCATGTTATGACATTCCATCTATGGTGTTCTTGCAACTCCTTGATGGATGATTTAGTCCGTTTGAGGCTCTTCCAATGAAATTTGACTGGTATGGATGCCAAGTGGTACATTAAGCTTCTGCAACATTCATTTGTAGACTTCAACTCATTGGAAATAGTTTTTACTACTCATTTCCAAATGCCCATCCGTTACGAAACTGGTATGAATATTTTGACATCACTTCACCATAATAATTCCACACATATATCGGATCATATTCATGAGTGGAGGAGACGACGAAGGCTTATTAAAGCTCCTATCCCAGGCCAATGGTTGGGTGATTGGTTCACAAAATCCTCGTTGGTTCGCATTTCCCGTGATGTGGCTATCGGTGGTGCTGTTACTGAAGAGCAGGCTATCAGTCGCGCTCAGTATTTGGACTTGATTTATTTCCAATCCAGAACTTTGTATGATCTAATCCCTCAGGATCCTCATCCCAGCACAGACCCTACCAAGCCACCTGCAGAAAATCCTATTGATGGGGTTGTCGGTTCAATCCAGCCCTCGTCAGCAGCTAAGCCTGCCAAGCAACAATACTTCTACTACTACTCTTTCTTCTCCTACAGTTTTCTTTGAGGTGAATGCTATTCAAGGTACTCAAACACCCAATAATAATAAAAAAGGAAAAGGTAAAAAGACTGGAAACCAACAGGAGAATCCCAAGCCTATGGCCCCAGAGAATGACAATAAAGGCAATAGGAAGGCCAAGTATCCTTGTCTATTGTGTGGTGGTGACCACTTCACGAAAGAGTGCCCTCATTGTGAAGAAACTAGTAAATTTTTGAAAAGTAACCCTACACCAGCGGTTCTTACCGACCCCTTTCAATCTCAACAACAATTGATCAATCATATGTCTTCTCAAGGAACCTTTAATTTTACATAAGAAATCTGAATGATGTCCTCGAAAACTATTAGCTTAACTACTCGTAGTTAGTCATATGACAAACTTGCAAAAAGGAAGGACAAGAATCCTTCTCCCTAGAAATCTCCTTCTACTAGTTCTTCTCCTCCACCTTCATCTAATGGTCCTCTTACGATTGAGAAACCTAACCTTGAGTTGATTTTGCGCCCACCTAAGAGTACTCTCCGAAAGTCTGTTTTTAATCCAAATGCTCAAGCTGCACAATTCTACAATGTTTTTGAATATTTGGCTCAAGCACCTTGCATGATGTATACCCTAGAGGTACTCTAAAGTTTTCCTACATAGTGCAAAAAATTGTTGATATCCTTAGGGGCCTTAGACCCGAATAACACTAATTTGATTCATTTTAATGTGGAGAATTACAAGTCCAGATTACCCCTCCAGCTTGTGTTTCAAATTGCTACTAGAGTAGTTGGGAGAAAGGTCCATAGGATCATTTTGGATGGAGGAGCTTCCACCACAGTATCGTCTATGTCTTGCTGGAGAGCCATTGATTCTCCCAAACTTACAGAGTCACCCACAACCTTGAAAGCTTTGGACGGACAAGGTTTCCAACCTCATGGTTTGTTACTGGCCCTTTTAGTCGAGCCTGGGGACAATATTGTTTCCATTCAAGTGGAGGTAGTCGATGCTCCGTTGGATTACAATATACTATTGGGGATAAATTGGTTCTATTCTATGACGGCTGTCGTCACGACAGTTTTTTGGACTCTCCATTTCCCTCATTTGGGGAAGATTATGACCATCAATCAACTTGATTTTTGTTCACCAGATGTTACTACCCCCAATGCAAATAATATTCCTATGCTATGCCAATCCACTCCACCTTATCAATCGGTTGGGGTAGGTATGTTGAAGGATTCAACCCTCATGGGAGTGTTCCCCTCAACCCCTCCTAGTACGGAAGTGGAAACTGTGAACATGATTTCCACAACTGGCCATAGTCTTAGAGGTAAAGAAGTTGTTGAGTCATCTTCTCTAGGCCCTTACATGACACTCTATGATGATGTTCAATCTGCTTTCGATGTCCATTCTAATGATATTCATCTAGTGGATTCAGATCCTTACCACCTGCCCTATTGGCTAGAATCCTCTCTCCCCACTCTAGACTATCTCTAGCAGACTTTTCCGTTGGATGAGTCCATTATGGATGACTTTACATGACTTTATTATTTTAATGACTCTCCCAATCGGAGGAACAAACATCTCCGTCGGGGTACAATGAAATACAATAAGAAATATACAAGTGAATACATTTTGAAGTTACAAATACATCAACACTCCCTCCTAAATAGGAAGGTATTCTCTTGACACAGTTCATCAGCACAAGTCTTCATTACTGGATCATCATCATTACTGCTCCCTCTATCTTGAGAAAATGGTGTTATCTCTCAATTCTACTCTTCACAGGAAGTTCTACAGAGCCAACCTTTTTCATGCTGGATGTAGGTCTCAACACTTATATCCGACCATGGGAGGACCATCCTGCCACCATGTCGGAAATGCCCAAAACTTACATCTAACCATGGGAGGCCCAGCCTGCCACCATGTCAAAAAGGCCCAATGCTTACATCTGACCATGGGAAGCCCAGCCTACCACCATTTCAGAAAGGCCCAGAACTTACATCCGACCATGGGAGGCCTAGCCTGCTACCATGTCGGAAAGGCCCATCACTTACATCCGACCATGGGAGGCCCAGCCTACCACCATGTCAGAAAGTCTTTGCACTTACATCTGACCATGGGAGGCCCAACCTACCACCATGTCAAAAAGGCTCTGCACTTACCTATTACCATGGGAGGCCCAAATTTCCACCATGTCAAAAAGGATCTGCACTTACATCTAACCATGGGATGCCTTGATTGCCACCATGTCAGAAATGATCTACACTTACATTTGACCATGGGAGGCCCAACCTGCCACCATGTTAGAAAGGCTCTGCACTTACATCTGACCATGGGAGGCCCATCTTGCCACCATGTCAAAAAGGCTCTACACTTACATCTAACCATGGGAGGCCCAACCTACCACCATGTCAGAAAGGGTCATGGACTCATCAGTTCCCCTTAGAAGGAACCTCGATATGAAGAACAACAATATTCTCTCTAAAGTACTCAAACTTCACTCTGGCTAATGGTTTGGTCAACACATAAGCTATTTGTTCGTCTGTCGCAACATACTGGAGCTTCACTACTCCTCTCTACACCATATCCTTGATATACTGATACTTGATCTCGATATGCTTCGAATTGTCATGGAACACCGGGTTCTACAACAACTTCACACAACTCTGGTTGTCGCAATATATACAAGTAGCATCCAACTAGAGATTAAACAGGTCACATAGTAGCTTCCTCAGCCACACTGCTTTACAACTAGCCGAACAAGCTGCGACATACTCTGCTTTGGCTATACTCAGTGCTACACAGGATTACTTCCTGCTAAACCAAGAGATCACACCCAATCCCATGATGAAGCAACACCCCGAAGTGCTCTTCCTATCAATGGCAGTTCCTGCCCAATCCGAATCCACATAACCCTCCAGGTTAATCTTTTGATTTGCCTCATACTTGAGCCCATAATCAACTGTACCCTTTAGGTACCTCAGAATATGCTTTGCAGCAATCAGGTGAACATGTCTCGATCTGCCAGGAAGTGGCTCAATGTGTTCACAAAAAAGCAAATATCTGGTCTCTTATTTGTCAGGTACATTAATAACCCACTCATCTGACGATACATCGTAGCATCAACCGACTCTTATGAATCATCACTCAATAGCTTTAGGTTCGATGCCATAGGTGTGGTCATGGTCTTGCAGTCCATCACCCCGAACCTCTTCAGGATCTCCACTGCATAGTTCCCTTATCCTAGGGAGATTCCATCCTCATTCTGCCACACCTCCATGCCTAGAAAGTAGTGCATCATACCCAAGTCTTTCATCTCGAACTCGGCAGCAAGATTCCTCTTTGTGTCATCAATCAACCCATCCTCACCTATTACAAATAGGTCATCTTCATACAGTAGGAGTATCATTGGGTTTCCTTCCTCAACCTTGTAGTAAAGGTTGGAATCTGCTTTACTCTTGGTAAATCCCAAGCTAGTCAAGAAGCTATCGATCCTGCTGTACCATGTCCTGGGTGCCTATTTCAAATCATATAGGGACTTCTTCAATATGCACACATGAGTCTCCCTATCAGGTGTCTCAAATCTGAGTGGCTGTTCCACATACACTTCCTCTTCTACTACTCCATTCAAGAACACAGTCTTGACATCCATTTGGTGTATCTTCCATTTCATCACTGTAGCCAGAGTAAGTACTGATCTGATGGAAGTGTATATGGCTACAGGTGTAAAATTTTCTTCATAATCTATCCCTTCCTTCTGGGAGAAGCCACATGCCACAAATTTTGCTTTATATTTCTCTATGCTGCCATCTGCAACATGCTTGATCTTGTAGATCCACTTAGAAGTCACAACAAAATTCCCTTCCATTATTGGGACCACATCCCAGACATCATTCTTCATGTTCAACTGGTACTCCTTGATCATAACATCCTTCCATTGTTTCTTTTCTCCTGCTTCTTCATAGTTGGAAGGTTCTTTATCAATGGTGTCACACTGTAGGGCTACATAACTGGAGTAGGACCTAGTTCTCTTCCTTTCTTTGTGCATTTCTCCTAGAGCTCCATATCTCTCTGCACCTTGGATAGCCTCTCATACCCATGTTGGTTTCCTCTTGTAAGGATTCTTCTCTTGGGGTGGATCTACAAGTTCTTGAGCTTCTTCCATTTCTTGATCTTGTTTTGGAGTTGCTTCGTTCATAGTTGTATCTTAGATCCTGGGTACTTCAGTTTCTTCAAGTTCTACAATAGGTCTTTTTTTTTTGGATTAGTTGTAAGCCAAGTATTTTTCAAATGTCACATCCCTACTGATCTCGATATTCTTGAGTCCTCGAAAATATATTCTGTAAGCCTTCAAGATTTCACTATATCCCACAAATATACCCTTCTTTCATGAAGGATCTAACTTCATCCTCTGTTCTTTCGGAATGTGTATGTACACCAGACAACCATATATTCTGAGATGACTGACTTTTGGTTTCTTATTGGAGAAGACTTCTTTTGGTGTCTTGTTCTCAAGTACTCTATGCAGAGTACGATTCTGTACATACACAATTGTCCTAGCAGCTTCTTCCCATAGATGCATAGTAAGATCTTCATAATGAAGCATTGCCCTTGTTACTTCCATAATCGTTCTATTCTTCCTTTTTGCAACTCCATTCTATTGTGGATTATATGGAGTGGTCAACTCCCTCTTAATCCCTAACTCTCTGCATAATTCCTTGAATTCATCTTATGTGAATTCTCCACCATTGTCTGATTGAAAGGTCTTGATTTTCTTCTCTGTGTTATTCTTCGCCATTATTCTTGATCAAGGCTTTGAATTCCTTGAACTTACTAAATAATTCATCCTTTCTTTTCAAGAAATATATCCATGTCTTCCTATAAAAATCACCAATAAAAGAAACATAATATACATACCTACTTAATGAGCTGGATGACATCGGACCGCATACATCAGAGTGAATAATTTCCAAGATTCCTTTTGCTTTTCTCTCGCTACTTGGAAATGTCTTATTTGTGTTCTTTCCCTTCACACATCCTTTGCAAACGCCTTCATGATTTTCCTGGATTTCTGGAAGACCTTCAACAACGTTTCTAGCAAGTGGTAGTTCCCTATAGTGCACATGTGCAAGCCTTCTATGCCAAAGTTCACTTGGCTCTATTGAGTCATGGACCAAAGCTTGTTCTGGTTGGCCCTTTAATTTGTATAAGCCTCCCTCTTGCTCTCCAATCACTACTACATTATCTATAGTCTTTCCCTTTGGCCACATAAGGAATTTTCCGTCTACAAATTCAACCCTCATGCCTTTTGCATCCAATGCAGATATGGAGAGGATATTCTTCTTTAGTCCTGGTACAAACAAGACATATTTCATCTTCATAGACTTTCTAGAGTCTAGCTTATAGGAGGATTTACCACTACCTTTTATGGGATATTGGTAGTCATCCCCAAGTTTCACTTTGTGGGGTGACTCATGTTTGGATAGTTTCACAAAGGATTATTTGAATCCCATCATATGCTTGGAAGCCCCACTATCTATGAGCCAGTCATCACTTCCATGTGTAACAGTTCCCATGAGGGAAGAAATCAAAACATACTTTTCATCGCTTGAAGAATCTTCACTTTCTTCTTTGACTCTCTTTCTGGGAGGTTCATCATCCTCTACAGTGTGGGCATGATTTCTTCTTTTGTTGTCCTTCTTCTTGTGAGATCCACCTTTATTTCTAGGACAATCTCTGGTGAACTGTCCTTTCTCATCACATGTATATCATCTGAGTTTAGATAGATCTCCACTAGATATTCTAGGGTTATATTTCTGGTGAGAATTCTTACCTTTGTGATGATGGTAGTCCCTTCTGATTTTCTTGGTGTGTGCTGCGAGAGCTTGATCTTTATTTCCCATCTTTTCTTCTCGAGCTACTATTTGAGCTTCTTCTTGTGAGAATTCCTCCCACAACCTACTGAATGTGATTAACTTTCTTCTAGCACAAATCCCTTGAATGAAGGAGTCCCATGACCTAGGGAGACCATTCAAGGTGGTCATCATAATTTCTCCATTCTCTACTTCTTCTTCCACCACTTCAAGTTGTTCTTTGATTTGAGATACCCTTGTAAAGTATGACTGTATGCTCTCTGCATTCTGGATCTTCACATTCTTCAACTGATTTCTCAAAGTCATCTTCTGATTTATATTCTTCCCTTCAAATAGCTTGTTCAAGGAATCAAACATCTCTTTAGGTGTCCTTAAGGAAGACACTTGTGGTATAAGGTGATCCTTGATAGAATCAACAATAATCCTCTTGGCCTTGACCAAGTTCTTCTTGTGTAAGGATTTATCCTCATCTCCCTCTAGATCTAGAACCTCTCCACTTGTATATGTCCAATTCATTTTCTTCAAGAACCAATGAGATCCTATACTTCCATGCTCGAAATTTTGCAGCTCCTTCAAGGTTTTCATCAAGCTTGGTGTGATGAGACATATTTAATGAGAACCTCAATTGGAAATACAAAAGATAAAGATATTACCAATTTGAGATGCCAAAACTGGATATGGAGCTGATCTTTTGTAGTGTTGATTTTCTAGTCTAGAGTCAAATTAGGGTTTGACTTTCCCAGAGTTCTACCCAACCAAAAAATTCGATCTTGGTCTCTAAATTTTGATTTTGTGGAGGAGAGCAATCCTATGCTGGGCTCACTCAAAAATTTCATTTTTTTGTGAAAATTCCTAATTTCCAGCAGTAGTGATAGGTCAAAAAATAAAAATGCTCAGAATAAGATTTTGCTTCTATAGAAATATGTGCCCTTCAATGGAGAGTTAGCCTAGCCTCATTTAGCTGATGATCTGTGGAGAGAGACCCAAAAAGTAAGAAGCCCTAGCTTCTGTAGCTGCACAATGTCTTTTTCTCAAGTTAGCTCTAATATCATGTTAGATTTTTACCATTTAATCGATATGATCTAGGATCTTATCTGAGAGAATAACATGCACAACAATAATCACAAGAGACAAAAGACACAAAGAATTTTCCTTGGGGAAACCATAAAGGAGAAAACCCCACAACTTCCTCAGAGATAGAATGAGCACCAATAGAAAAAGTAAAATCCAAAGATACAAAGATGATCTTCGACAACTGCTCTCTTTCTCTCTTGTGCGAGCTGCTTCTCTCTCACTCATGTGTTACTGTTGAGTGAGTGTGTATTTCAAATAGAGAGTCTCACTCTCTATTTATACCTGTTTTCCACTTGACTTTTACTCTACAGGGATGACGTCACTAGGAGAGTCTAGTAACCCTAATATGAATCAATTGTGGGGACTATTGCCTTCACTTACAACAGAGGGTTAACCTCAATGACTTTACATGACTTTATTATATTAATGACTCTCCAGATCGGAGGAACAAACATCTCCGTCGGGGTACAATGAAATACAATAATAAATATACAAGTGAATACATTCTGAAGTTACAAATACATAACCAGTAGCATTACTCAAACAACTCCCATTGACATATCAGTGAAGCATGGAACTGTTGAGCATGTTCATGTAGGCCAAAACTGTTCAATAGAAGAAACTGGAAGTTATAGAGCTCTATTCAAAGAGTTTCGAGGTGTTTTTTGCCTAGACGTACGAAGAAATGCCTAGGATTGATCCATCCATCGTTGTACATGAAATTAAGACTTATCCCATGGAAAATCCAGTTCAACAAATAGTACGTCAAGTCCATCGTAGGACATCTGCGGCTATTAAAATCAAAGTGGAGAAACTTCTGAAAGCGGGGTTTATTTTTCCCATGTCGCTGACAGAATGGGTGTATAATATTTCCCCTATATCTAAGAAACAAGGCACTATTAGGGTTTGTATCGATTTTTGAGATTTAAATAAGGCTTTTCCAAAGGACAATTTCCCTACTTCACACATTGATCAAATCATTGATAACTATGCTGGGAGCATCATCTTCTCTTTCATGTATGGATGTTTCGGCTGTAGTCATATATAAATTCTACCCGTCGATCAACATAAAATGAAATTCATTTTTCCGTGGGGAACCTTTGCATATCGGAAGTTACCCTTTGGTTTAAAAAACGTCTGAGCTACATTCCAATGTGCCATGTCCTATGATTTTCACGATACTAAACACATCATGGAGCCGTATTTGGACGATTTCCATGCTCATTCACAACAATGGGAGGACCACCCAAGGCATCTTAAGGACATTTTCCTCATATGTTGTCATTATAATATTCAAATTAATCCACACAAATGTGCCTTTTGTGTTGAGACTAGATGTCTTCTTGGCTTTGTGGTTTCCAAAGGTGGCATCAAGATAGATCCTTTGAAAATAACTTCTATTTTGGCCTTACTCGCCCTGACTAATATCACTGAACTCCAAAGTGTGCAAGGGAAGAAAAAATTTCTTTGTCATTTCGTATGCAACTTCATAGAAAAAATGCATGGCTATATGCGTCTCGTTAAGAAGGACACTCTGTCACTTTTGGGATGACCAAGCCCAACGAGCTTTTGATAATTTGAAACACACTTTGACACATTCACCGATGTTGCACCCCCCAAATTACTCAAAAGAATTTCTGTTGTATGTTGCTACCTCCACTACTACTATTGGCATGGTTCTATTGCAGGAAGATATTAACGACCAAGAACACGTGATTTATTACCTAAGTAAGAGTCTCCTTGACTTTGAAACCCATTACTTGCGTGTGGAGAAGCTAGCTTTGGCTACGGTCATTGTTGTGCAAAAGTTTCATCACTACATCTTACTACACACCAAAATTGTTCTGATGGATCAAAACCCCATGTATTACATATTGACTCATCAAGTACTAGTGGGAAAGTATTCCCGTTGGATCATTATCTTACAGGAATTCGATCTCGAGTTCGCTAAGGCTACTTCTAAGAAGTCCTTAGTTTTTGCGGAGTTAAAGTGTGACCTTCCTTGTGCTTTGATGGAAGCTGAGCCCAATGGTTCATTTCTAGATGAATTTTTATTCTTGATTAGCACAACTGATACATGGTATGGATATTTGATCATTTATCTCCACACCCAAAGGTTTCAGCCTGATATGTCGTGTGACGATCGCTGTCGCATCCATCACCATGCGAAATATTATCTCATTTTAAATGATACATTATATTGCCGTGGTATTGACTCTATTTTTTGACGATGTATTACACATGAAGAGGCTGAATGAGTTTTGAATGATTTCCACTCTAGAGCATGTGGTAGTCATCTTTATGGGATGGTGACAGCTTAGAAAATCCTTCTTGCTGGGTATTTTCGGCCCTCAATCTTCGAATATTGTAATGAGGCAGTTAAGAAATGCCCACCCTGTCAAATTTTTTATCCTAAAAAGTGCACCCACCCTACTCCTTTACACCCCGTCATTTTCGTTGGCCCTTTTTCCAAATGGATAATTCATTTCATGCATTGTAAGCCTACCTCAACTGGGGGGCATGGTTACATCATCGTAGCTATTGATTATTTTACAAAATGGGCTAAGGAAATGCCTACATATGCAGAGGATGGAAAGAGTGCCGCCCTCTTTTTGTTTAATCATGTGATAGCTAGGTTTGGAGTTCCGCAAGCCATAATCACTCACCACGGATCCCATTTCTACAATTAGATGACGATTGAGTTAAGTGCTAAGTTGGGTTTTAGTCATGAAAACTCAACTCCTTATTATCTCCATGCTAATGGTCAACTTGAGGCCATTAACAAAGTTTTGAAAACAATGCTATGTAGGATGGTTGGAGATCACAAATCCAACTGGCATTTAACTCTATTTTCCACACCGTGGGCTTACAGGACTTCAGTTAAAGCAACAACTGGTTTCACACCATTTTAGTTGGTTTATGGACTAGAATCTATCCTTCCTATCGAATTTGAGATCCCGTCATTCAAACTTGCAGTAGAGCTTCTCCCAAACACTTTTGCCGAAGAATATTTTTTTTTGTACTTGACAAACCTTGATGAAAATAGAAGTGATGTTGCCTTGGCTAATGAGGTATACAAAAAATGCGTTAAGGATCAGTACGACAAGTCCATTCAACCTAGTGTCTTTAATGAAGGTGACATGGTTATGACCTATGATCAAAGGCATGACAAGCTAGGGAAGGGGAAGTTTGAGTCCATATGGTATGGTCCCTTTATCATCAGTAAAGTTTTAGAGAAAGGGGCCTACGAGCTTGTAGACTACGATGGGATACCTTTTGGGAAACCTTGCAATGGGTTATACCTGAAAAAGTTACTATGCTTGAAGTCATTTATGTGTGGTACCTTGTATATATGTATATTGATTGAATTTTTGGTGTGTTTTTAGTATTTCAATACGGTTTTGAGTTTGGTCAGTGCTATTTATACCATGTTTTGGTTATGTAGATCGAATGGATTTTTAAGGTTTTGTTGATGATGCTTGCCATCATACCTTGAACCTTGCTTCAATTTCTTGGGCTTTGTATTCCCCGACACATGACTTAGTCAATTCAGGAGCAGTTTGTATAGGTCCAGCTACCAATAACATCTCCGAGTATCAAGCAGTGATAGGTTTGTTGACCGAGGATGCATCTCGGGACGTTCATGACTTGGTAGTACTCATGGACTCACAGCTAGTGGTTTTTCATTTGAACCACGTTTATGCCATTAGAAATCCTACACTCATTCATCTTTTTTGAAGAGAGCATTTGTTAGAAAGGTCATTTGAATCAATCAATTATAGGCACATTCCTAGGTATTATAACACGGTTACCGACTCATTGGAAAACTGCATTTTGGACTGGTATACTGCCCATACATAGCTTTTGATAAATAAAACACGGTTAATTGTAAAATAAAATAAATAGTAGAAGACATATGAAACTCATGTAAATACCATTTTCCATTTGAACACATATAAACACCGTAAATAAGTCTGTATATATATAAAAAGTGTTTTACAAAATATGGTCACGAGACCCCGGCTGAAGCACTCTGGTTTTTAGATATACAAAAATGGAAAAAATCCTGAAGTTAGATAAATTTCAATGTATACATCATGTAGTATGACTAGTGATGCTCATGGTAGCACATGATATCTCTCGCTACCCTCCATAGCACGCGGCTGAATCGACCTGACACTACAATTGTATGTCTCTGGTACCTCCTAGGGAGGTCGTCTATGGAAGCATCCAGAATGTCAAGAGTTAGCCAATTGAGGTTTTCCTCCAACTTGGTTAACTCATCATCTCCTCAATGAACGAAGCGCCCGCTCGCTCATCTATCAATCGGGGAAGATCCCCCAGGTCATGTATCTCCAACATCTGCATGAAAACATTAAGTCTTGTCATCATTTATAAAAATTATAAAACAAAAAAATGCAAAAAGTAATCAAATTCTTGAGTAGTATTCTTACTGATATTGCCCCATTGGGCACCTGCTGGTAGGGGTAGATCAGGGTCTCCCCTGAAGTCAGTGCCAACGTACACATATTCCTCCACATGAGAAGTTGGTCATCCAACCAACAGAAGAACACGCTCCCATACTTGAAGTTGGCCCCACCGCCACCGGTGTGAGCCATGATCTCTACCCACCACAATATGCGAGGGTCCCATGCTCTCAACTCAATGAAATCCATTTGAGGCCTCAGATTAGGAACTCGCTCGAAGAAGAAGGATGCCAAGATGGTCCCGTAACCAAACTGTTTTAGCTCCTCCTACCGACACTTAGTCAACTGATCCTTGAAGACACTTAGTAGAGCCTCGACCCAGTTATAGACCGTAGGCTCCATAGCCTCTAAGGCGTAAAGCATATGGGCTCAGGAATCCTAGTAGCCCCTTGGCTCCCTACAACCCACTGCATGGTAAAAATTCTGTTCAGGCATGAAAAGTGCGGTTCTGCTCGGGCACCGCCTTGCCCACAAAGGGAAAGAGCGTTACCCTTTTATTAAACCCCCAAAATCCTAAAAAATGTGCTTGGAAAGGAAAAATTTGACCATGAAAATGTTAAGGATGGTTTTATCTCCTACCTAGAATAGACGGATCGAAAATCAGACAGGTAACGACTCCAGAATCTTCACCTGAAGTTTGCACACAGTTTGCTCCAAATAGCTCTCCAAACCTGGTAAATAGTAAAATGATATGTTTTTACTATTTATTTGGATTTTATATGAAATATTTTAGGGTTTTGTGGCATTATTTTAATATTTTTAATTATTTCATTAAAAATTCCCTTTTTATACAGTCATTAAAAGCTGGGTTTTTTTTAAAACTCAAATGGGTAATTTTTATTGTTGAGAAAGATCATGGGTCTTTTTTGGAAAATACCAATCAACCTATTTACACAATCAATAAGGAATACTTCGAAAGGGCCAAAGATTGCACAAAACCTTACAGAGAGGGAGGGGATCTCCCATTAAAAAAAATTACAACTGCATGAATCACAATTAAGGAATAGGATGGAAATAACTGGATTCTCCGTTGATGCTAAGAAATCCTTGAGGTAGAAGACATGCTTTGTTAGCCAAGGAATTTGCAAGATTGTTTAGATCCTGAAGAATGTGAAAAGAATAGGCCGTGTCAAATTATTTCAATATATTCCGAATTATTTGCAGCTATATATTCAAGGCATAATTATTGAAGCTATCAGCTGAATTTAAAGCTTTTATCAGCATCTCAGAATCACCAAATATTTGAATGGACTTTGTTATGGAGAAAACTTCCCATGGCTTGGGGTACCACAATAGACAGATTAACCGCAGAAATCAATCCCTTCCCAAATGCAAGAGAAATAAAACATCTAACACTAAAGGATCTCAAAACATACCTTATTCTGGATGGTTGATGTAGATCCCCGTTGAGCTTTTCCAATCCCACTTGTATTATCAATTTGCTCTCTCAACAATCAACAAACAAGACAAGCATGCTATATAATTGTGTTAGACCTACTCTAGCATATATAATCAATAATGTATAAGCAATTAAAAGCATCCATGGATTCAATATTCATTTAAATGCACATCATTGGACAAGAAAAGATATTTCTATTAATATAAATCAGAGATTACAAGAATGACGACCTTTGTCGGCATGTCTGCAAACCGGAGAAACTGAGTCCTCCACCTGGGCCTCCACCACCTCAATCCTCCATCTCTTGATAGCAAGCTCACAAACAAAGGCAATCTTGGGAAGAACACCAAGTGCTCCAAGGGACAAAGGGATGTAGACTCAAGTATAATCAAGCTACGACAACAATGAACTATAGTTTTCTTGCTCTTCAATTCCTCCCCTTTCAATGTATCCAAAGGGTTCCTTATATAGTGCTTCAATGGGGTAATGGAATGTCAAAATCTGAGTGATATTAAGGCATATGGAAGGCTAATAAACAAGTGACTCGGATCCACACCAAGGAAAACTCCAAAACTATTTGGCCTTTTGCACACATCCCGATGTATGCGGGTTAAAGGGTAATATCTATGTATATACACGAGAATGGGTTTAAAAGTCGCATATGGAAAATAATGAATGTTTTTAGGGATGATCTTGGAAACATCAAAGGTACAAAAATGGTCCATGGGGTCCAAAGAGTTTGCAGAGGGACAGGGAAGGCCATAAATATGTGATCTACCATGTGTGGTAAAATCAGCTGTAACAGATGCCCCCTAATGTGTGAGGTCAGAGGGGTGATATGATGGATGAAATACATTATAAGTCCATCCCAGAAGTGGAGTGATAAAGAACCAGGTGGAAGAACCAACCATCCAACAATACAATACAAATATCTCTGCATATGACTGCAAGTATATACAGTAGTCCCGGATACATAAGAGTACAATAGCCATGAATAGGCATGATACAAAATATGACATGTGTGGTCATCGCCACACACAATATAGATAGATCAGAATCTCCATGATGAAGATATACAAAGGATCATGATCTCCATGAAAGCTGAATATATACAATGGATCAAGATCTCCATAATGGCTGAAGATATCTGACATACACTGGAATCAAGTCACGAGAGCTGAAATCTCATGAACACTGGCACGATCAAGGAGGTAGCATATCTGGAATGCCACCAATGTGGAAAGTCTTCTACATAAATCACTACGAGTAAACTTTCATACTATGTGAATAAAGGTGTCGAGGTTGAACATAGTAGTCCATCGTCTGATTACTGGTCATTGATGTATACTGTTAACAGACGCGAGATCACCCACCAATAATGAAAATGGGAATCAAGGTACTAGAGTGCAAACTAACAAGTGTGAATAAATGTGTTGAGGTCGAACACTTGAAAGAATCCATTGATAAGGGGACATTGATGTATTCCCAAAACTGTTGATGGCGAGAGAACTTGCCACTGATGACTGTAAGTCTCAAGACACTCAAAATGACTCTAGACTCCTATCCCAGAATAAATGATCTGAAGTCGATGGGATGAAATCCACTGGATGAAGGGCATTAAGGCATCCCCCATAATCCAACATGAGGTACTCAACAAAGCTATATAATGTGGAAGGACTCGATCATAATGTGCATGAACTAGTACCAGTACCGGGAAAGGTCGACATGCAAAGTCACGAAAACAAAGGAATGGCCGACTCAGGCTTCAACTTCCTTCGAACATGAGCATAAAGGTGAATGGTGATTGAATGTAGGCAACATAGACTCAATATACAAAAGTGGGACATCTCTACGACACAAGAGGCATCGACAGAGGCTCCATAGGGACTGGAAGCTTAACCGGTCGGTGGAGATAAACTTAGAGAAACGAGTACAACTCCTAAAGTCAAACTATTAACCCAACCAATGGATGTGATATACAGTGCTCTGTTTGAAGGTGACACGACTCGACTACTGCCAAAGTGCTTTATAGTTATAGACTAGGAGGAAACGAGTGTCAGGGGTAAAACAAACTAGTTCCAAGCAGTGGAACATGCCTATGCTCAATGCAAGGAAACATGTGTAGGATAATGATACTCGGGGGAAAGTCCCTCCCCAGAAAAATGGGGAATCAAGTTGCGAAAGATATATAAAATGGCTCTACATGGCTAGACATGAGACAAGCTCGTGCTATATAGTTGATAATCAAAGTCAAGGAAGCCGACATAAGGCTTAATAAGGCAAGCAAAACTCATGATAATGCAATTACAACTTGACATAAGGGAGTCATGGGGAAAATTCCAAGAAAAATATCAAGAGGAGTATGAGGCTCTTGCGCAAAGTCATGGCGATACTATACAAAGGACTCCCACACCCTAAAGGAAAACTATTGGCATGGGAACCAAATGCAAAATAGGAGCTAACTAGGGTACCCATGTATGGTCAAGCTCTACCATTCACATCATGTCACTTCTGAAAGCAACAAGAAGGTTATGTGACAAGATAGAATGGGTTCATACCTAAGGTTATAATGAAACGGTCATAAGGTCATGCAAAGTGAAAATGGATGTGAAACCTAACCTATATGCCAATTTAGACATAATACCTGAAATCGGCACAAAAGGGTCAAAACCATGGTGAAACCGCACTCAAAATGGACTCCTACATCATCAAATTAGTCCAAAACGGTCCAAAATGGTCAGAAACGGTCAAAACTATAGAAAGTGGGTAAAAATTTTCAAATTTTTTCTATAAATAGTAAAAAATTCAAAAATTCCATATCATTTGAAATTTTTATCCATTTGAGCTCAAAAATTCAAACGCGAATTCCGAGAGCATTGTCTAGTGAAATTCGACACCGTTTGATCTAGGTAACTCCTCATGTCCTCGTCTTCCTATTTCATGCATTTTTTTTAAGTTTTCATGGTCCATTTATTTTTTTATGCCATCCTAAAGTGTGCATTTCGGCCCACATGGATATTGGGGCTTTTTCTGTGTATAGGGCTGGCCATACATAGAAAAACCATCCAAACCCATGTACATACGTGACTGTTTTGCAAACAGTCGGATATGAGGTTTTCAAGGGAAAATAATAAGCAATTCTCTTGTTTTTTGTGCAGTATGGTTTTAAAATGGAGGAAGAGGGAAGATGGTGATGTAGAAGAGGTAGTGTAAGGTGACTTAATGGCCCAACAAGCTTTGCGTGCAAGTGATTTGTATAAATTTTGGTGTCTTGGCAGCCTGAGGGCCAAACCAAGACCCCAGCAGATGCTAGTGGATTACTAGGATCCAGACTCTGAGTCTTTTCACATTGACAGGATGTCGCTTAGTATAGAAATTGAGGACATATACTTTATCACTGGATTATTCCGACGAGGAGAGGTGGTAAAACTCCGATCTGGTCCAAGAGGTGGATTGAATATTGATGAGTACATTGCGGTGTACTGATTTCCAGACACGAAAAAGGTTGGGAGTCAAATCCTGATAAACTTGATCCAGGTGCTGGGACTAGAGGCCATACTATTGGCACTCAGCAGGATAGCCGACTTAGCTTCACTCCACCAGGCCTCTAGGCCATTGATGTTCTATGTGGTGGAGTGTATGAGACCCACAGTGTATGACTAGAGCACTGCATTATTGAGCAACATGAAGTAACAGATCAGTGACTGCAAGATGGGCATGGTGATAAAATTCGGTTTTAGTAGCATACTGAGCACGTTCTTCTTTGAGCATGTACCGGGGCTAAGCCCTAGAGTGGACATTCCTCCACATGGAGTTCGAGACCCAGCCCAACAATGTTGGGAAAATGTTATGCATAGACTGGGCGAAGATAAAGTGGCTAACCCCTACCCAACAGACTTCTTTCCATGGTGGCAAAGGTAGATCATAGCCATCGATGACTACCCCTATGCAGGGATAGATTTCCATGGAGATCCGAACATGCCCCTACCAACAGGAGAGGCATATGGTGACATAGGTAACGAATCCCAAACTCATTTTAAGTTTTTTGAATTATTAAATTTTTTTGTTTTTTTTGATATATTGACTCAAAATACGTGTTTTAGTGTGACAACACATAGTGACAATCTGTCATGTGTATGCAGATGTTGGACCACGACCACTGGATGGCTTCCCTCATCATGAACGGAGGGGAAGAGGAGATGACATCATGGGTACGGATGCAGAGCGGACGCTCCAAAGCATCCACACAAACTTCGTATGCTTGACATACATGGTACCCATGGTGCAAGTCAAGGACTTGCCTGAGGCCATGCAGCGCCAGGTGGTTGGTGTACCATGGGCATGGGTTCGATTATTTTGATGACTAGCTAGAGCCGTGGTGTGAAACCATGATCGAAACCCCCCTCCTCCTCCTTAGGCTTAGAGACCTGAGAGTATTTCTTTTTGTACTACCGTGTCTTATATTTTGGTGGCTCGGAAGCCCCAATTTTGTATTATGACACTTATGTATTATGACGTCACATTTTGGATGTTAATAAAAAACTTTTATGATGATTGATTTTATTTATTTACATGTGTATAAAAATGTATGTTTGTGATATGCTTATGGTCTATGAAACAAATTCCAATCTAACACATAGTTAGCACATGAGTCAACAACTTGATTAAAAATTCTTGAAACATGTATGTATGTTATACTCTCAAATTGTCGTTCTAGCAATCTCACACATAAGAATTTTTGTAATAAAATTGGATCCCTAATATGATACAAGCCATTAAGGTGTGAAAACACTAACTGCGAATCAAGACATACCTCAAGAGAGAGAACACCATGTGAAATGGCATCATGCAATAACTCAATAATGGCACTATATTCAGCAACATTGTTTGAAGAAGGTTGTAAACAATACACCTCCTGAAGACAATACTTGACCCGTAGGAGTATAAATCACCCAAGTAGCCGAAGCTAAGTTTTGAGTGTGACGGCTAGCACCATTAACGAATCCTATGTAAATGGAAGACTCCATCGACATCTGCCATAAGAAACAAAATCTAATCAACAAACCCGATCACCATAAGAAAACCTAACTATGCAAGTAAAAAAATATACAATAATATACAACAATCAGCCCTAGCTGAAGATCATGCATGGTATTTTTTAAGATAGAGCCCATTTCTAGGCTCTGCCAAGGCTGTCCCTTCATAATCCACTAGCTCATAGGCTCCCTTCTCTAACACACATTTGACCACGTAAGGACCATGCCACATGGGATTAAACTTCCCTTCCCCCAAGGTTTCTTTAGATTGATCCCACAAAAGGACCAAATCACCTTCACTAAACCTCCTAGAATGGATAGAATTATCATATTGGACCTTGACATGATGCTTATTTACTTCTAGAGCCACTATGGAATCTCGGTGCTGCTCATCAAGCTGCTCTAAGTGGACCAAATGTTCCTCTAATGTGGAAGTGTCTGGTAAAAGCTCTATAGCTAACCTCAATGAATGGATTTCACATTCAACCAGCAAGACAGACTCCACCCCATGCACAAGCCGATATGGTTAGAAATCGGTGGCAGTCTTAAACACGGTTCTATAGGCCCACAAAGCAGGATATAACATGATATGCCAATTCGTCTTGCTTTGTGTGATGGTTCACTGGAGAATGGACTTAAGTGATTTATTCACTACTTCAACCTATCCATTTGACTGAGGGTAATAAGAAGAGGAATGCTCTTGCTTATACCCTAACTTTGAAGCCAACTCTTCCATCATTTTATTCTAAAAGTGCCTACCATGGCAAGTGATAAGCTCTTTCAGAATGCTGAACCGAGTAATAATTTGGTTGAAAATGAAATGCACAGTTGTCTCACTGTCAGATTTAATCGTGGGCATAGCTTCTGCCCATTTCATGAAATAATCGACAGCCACTATAATGTGATGATTCCCCCAGCTGAAGCCAGGTTGCAATCCATAAAGTCAAGCCCCCACTTGGTGAAGGGACCGCCGATGATAATAGGATGTAACAGGGCTGGATGTTAGTGCATATTGTGTGCAAACACTTGGCAAGGGTGGCATTTCTTGACCGCATTAACACAATCTTTGAAGATTGACGGCCAAAAATATCTTGCTCTCAAGATTTTTTGGGCTGTAGAAATCTCAGATAAATGACCACCACATGCCCCTCCATGGAAATCATTCAACAAAACCTCAGCCTCATCAAGGGTTAAACAACGACGCAAAATGGAATCTACCCCATGGCGGTACAAAGTGTTATCCACTATAAGTTAGTTCTTAGCTACATGACGTAATCGCCGTCGCTCATCCCGTGAAAGATGAGTAGGGACATTCAACATTTGCAAATACACAATGATATCCCCATACCACGGGTCCAAAGTTGAGATAAGGAAAATATGCTCATCGACAAACGTATCCTCATAAACCTCCTCCTCCTCCAAACTTGGAAAATCAGATATGAGCTCCGCAAAGATCAATAATTTCTTCAATTTCGCCAAAATGAATTTGAGATTGAACTCTTGCAAAATAACAATCCATTTATTGTATTTTCCCCCAATCATCCTTCTAGTGAGGATGAACGGAAATGGATTCATATGAGCTACAACCAAGGTTCGACGAAGGAGAATGTAATGTCTCAATCTATGAACCGCATGAACAGTGGCCAAGGAAAGTTTCTCCACATGGGAATAACTGATTTACACATCGATAAGGTTTTGGCTCAAATAATATATGACATGCTCATGGAGCTCCTCATCCTCCTGAATCAAAACCATACCAACTGTCTCCATGGACGCGGCGACATAAATCAAGAAATCATGGCTATAGTTAGGTGGACTAAGAATGGGGGCCGATGCTAAGGCTTGCTTAAGAGCATCAAAGGACTCCTGGGCTCACTCATCCCAGAAAAAAGGAGTGTCCTTCTTTAAAAGACACATAAAGCCTTTAATCAAATTGGAAAAATTAACTACGAATCTCCGCAAGAAATTTTCCATGCCTTGCATACATTGAAGATGTCTAATATTACACAGGGGAGACAATTGAAGTATTGCCTCAACCTTTAAGGGATCGACTCTTATACCCTCCCTCGATACAATGAACCCTAGCAAGCGAACAACAGTCATGCAAAATATGCACTTATGAGGATTTAACCGAACTTGATAATGACGACATCTTTTGAATACTAACCTCAAATGGTATGGATGACGCACTCTCAAACGAGAATGAGCAGCGAGGTCATCCAAATTATACACTTCAATAATCGTTTTGAGATCATGAAAAATTAAGGTCATAGCCCGCTGAAATGTAGCTCCGACGTTTTTAAGGTCGAAAGGCATCTTCCGATATGCAAAAGTACCCCAAGGAAAAATAAATGTAGTCTTATGTTGATCCTCAGGTTTGATCTGAATTTAATTATATCTAGAAAAACCGTCCATGAAGGAGAATACCTCGCTTCCCGCACACTCATCCAAAATCTGATCAATAAATGGTGTGGGAAAATTATCCTTAGGACAAGCACGATTTAAATCATGGAAATCTATGCATATACGAATCACTCCCTGCTTCTTATCAATCAGAATGGGATTTGAAATTCACTCCGTCAAGGGAACGGGATAGATAAAACCGACTTTCAACAATTTCTCTATCTCTACCTTAATGGTGGGTTCTTTTCTAGGGTTTGCCACACACAAACATTGTCGAACTGGCTTCGCATCTGGATAGGTATTAATCTCATGTTTGATAATACAAGGGTTGATACCTGGCATTTCTTTGTATGACCAAGTAAAGATGTCACGAAACTCTTTAAATAGCTCGGTATACTCCTTGATCTCATCAGGGGAACAACTCGCCCTAATGTAGACGTTCTCAAATTTTCCAGCATCGCAAGAAAAATTGATAGGAATAGTAGGTGATAAATTCACCATGTTTCCATAAGCCATCTGACCAGGAGAGCTCAATGGAACCATGTGACTACCAATCTTCTCGCTAAGAATATCCCTAAAGTCATCATGCTCCATACGGTCGAGATCGGGAAGAAAATATGATCGATGATGTAATTCTTCCCAAGGCAGCTCAACTCCAGACATGGCCTCAATAATGGTTTCATCAGATGGAAAAAAATCATCGAGGCAATCATGTGCATGAGAGGACTCAACTGCCCATGCAGGCAGCATATACAGGTCCTCCTCCTTCGTTCGTGAAGATGAAGGACTAGGCTCTGCAACTTGATCAAGTTTTGCTTGATATGCTACCATTGTTGCAGGCAATGGCACATCCATTTTGATAGGTCCAATCGAAGGACTCAGTGAAGGAAGAATCTAAGGATCTTTCATATGGGTAGTGCGAAAAGACACCGAATTCAACGAGGATGAAGCCCCACCAAAACTAGATCTGATCATAAGAATGGGCATATGATAGCTAAAGTTTCCCATAAGAGACGGATACATACCCACACCCACACTCCCAGTTGTCGGCTAGGAATGATTGATAATCGGGATAGAAGTTCCCGATGATGCATTAACACTCAAATTACAGAATGATGTCTAATCAATCGTAACAATATTCCCATTAAATGAAAAGCATACCAATTGAAAGAGAGAAGAGGCTACGGCTTGCATACTATACATCCAATTCTGTCCCAGCAAAATATTGTAGTCAAGGGGTGCATCAACCACCTCAACCTCAATAGCGATGGTCTTCCCTCCCAACTGGACCCTAAGAGAAGGAAGGATCCCATGTGGTCGAAAAGATCTACCATCAAAAGCTGTCAACATAGTAGAGGATTGAGACAACTTGGGAGAACCCAAACCCTTCCAACATGACAAAGACATCATGGAAGCAGCAGTGCCTTCGTCAATCATAGTGCGTTTGATAGTCATATTAAGACATTCTACATGAATCAAAAGAGACACATAGTAAGGCAAGTGAGGTTGTATTCCCGTGGTTTCAAATTTGATAATGAAAGAAGAGTTATCATCATCAACTCCAAGAGTAGAAAGCAAGGCTCTCCTCTATGGAGGACAAGTCTGAAGTACTTCAAGTGCGGACATCACACAAGGAGTTTGGCCCAAATCCTCGACAACAGAATAGTTCTGGGTGGCTCGGGCATTAAGATTGTGCCCTGAACACTTTAGGAATCCCTTAGGAATGTGAGGTGAAACTTCATGTTTATCCGTAGTTTTTTCGATATGCAAAGAGCCCTTGGGTGGAGCGGGTTACTTTCCAAGGTCCAGTTGTGACGAACGATAATCCTTCACACGAGTCACAACCTTAGTAGCACGCACCATGTTAACGCAACCATGAACACTATTGGATTCTGGAGGATTTTGATCTCCACCTGATGCGCAATGAGGATCAATGGTCCTTGAGTTCATATTTTGATTGTTGGGTAAAGGATTAGTTAGCACGGATGGGCCCTGTGCTATGAACCTCGAGGCATCTTCCATATGAGGGCGCAAGTGAGTGAGATGGTCTTCCTTACATAACTTGCAAGGAAACTTTACCTTACGTTTATACTGCTTGTCCCCCCCAGCATTACAAGCATTCTTGTCATTATAATTAGCATTTTCATTCTTGTTCCCACCCTTACGGTTATTTTTCCCTTTTTTCCTACTCCTTACAGGGTGCTAGTTTCCCTTCTGGTTCAATGATTGCAGGAAAAGTACACTCGCCGTTTGGGTGGGTTGAGACGAAGTTGTGGCTTGTCCCGATGCGGATTGATTAATTGACAATTGGCTCACTTGTTTCACAACCGAATCCATAGGTTTGGCACTTGTACAACCCACAATGCCATCGGCATGTGGTCCAGGTTTGATCTTGGGATCAAAACTAGATTGTGGAGCATTAGGTATAATCTCATACAAAATTCTAGATTGAGCGTAGATCAAATCCAACTCTTGTGCCCTAAATATTGCTTGTTCCTCATTTTGGACTCCAGATGTAGAAACATCCTTCGCAATGTAAGGTGACAACGACTTGAGGAACCACTCAAGGAGAAATTTTTGTGGTATAAAGGCTTTAATCAACTGCTTCCGTCTATGCCACTCTTGAATATGATCCAAGATATGTGTGGCTTTGTCTTGCCAAAATGTTGACAGGAGCTCGGTACCAACGTCATAACGCACTGGTAGCTGAAAGTGATTAAGGAAAGTCATGGAAAGGTCATTAAATAAAACGAATTTTCCCCTTGGTAACTCTATATACCATTTCACTGCAGGCCCAGTAAGGATGTGTTGAAATAGCCTCAAATGGATTGAATCCTCATGTAAGGAATTGGAAGGGAACCAAAGGTGAAAAGTAGTGACATGCTCACTAGGATCTTCTCCATCTTTGCCTTCGAACCTAGGAATGTCTGAAGGAAGCTTGTTAGGGATGGCTGGCCAGGCTGGGTCATGAGATACCAGGTTGTTCATAAGTCTCGATAAGTCAGGTAAGTTCAATGTTGCAAGGAAAGGGAGCCTAGGTTGAGCCGGTCTATGCCACACTCCCTGATAGTTTTGGTTCATTGAAGGATGATTGCTATAAATACCATGGCCTTGGCCATAATAACCTCCTCCCATTCGACTCATATAGGGATGCATGGAAGCATTATGATGTGGTGTACCTTGATTGCGGTGCTACAAAGCCATAATTGGAAGAGTAAGTAGGTTGCTGATACCCTCACCCATAGGGTTGATAGTTCTGTCCATACTGCGGTCCATAATAATGTCCATGAGAAGCTCCATAAGGTGTCCCATGGTATGCCCCACGAGAATGTCCATAGTTAGGGATATGATCATGAGACGATCTAGAAATAGGGATATGACCTCCTCACACAATAGGAGGTACTTGACTCTGAGATACTACCATGTGAGTAGTCACAGTACGAACATGGCTAGTAGCAATATTCTGACCTGAAGGACCACATGAATGAGGGGGAGGATGGGTAGTAAAAAATGCATTCGAAGGAGTAGGGTTCAAGGACAAAGGGACATGTGAAGGGATGTAAGTGGTGTTCCCAATGGTCACTCATTTTGATTCTAGTATCCGCATATAGTTACTAACACTAGGTCTAGGATGGAAATGTGAGGTTACTTCCACCACTGGGATGGAAGGTGCAATGTGACTAGTGCTCCCAAATATCTCCGCATGGAAAGGAATAGGAGTGCCCCCAGACATAGTGATAGGTTCAACTTTCGACTCAACATGATGTGCCGGATCGGGTGCATGGATATCAGACATGCCATAACGAACATGACTAGTGCTTGTGGGTTCATGATGAGTCTCGTCACCCGGAAACCAATACCGGTGACCTGTGAATGAGGGATCATAACTATAATGTGAAGGTATTTCTGGTGAAGGATCATATACATGAGTAGAGTATTCATCCCCAACCTAGTGAGGTGGAGAGGACATCTCAGGAATCTCATCCTCGTGATCTCCCATCGTGTCTGAATCAAAGTGAGACGTAGTCTGCTCGGACTGTCTGTTTCTCTCTCCCAAAGGAGGAGGATATGGGGAATGTGAAAGTCTTGATAAATGATGAGAATGACGAAGTGCCGCACCCGAATCCACAATGACTCAAAAAATGAAAATACTCGATCTAATTACATAAACCCTAGGCAAACTAGCATGCATAGAGCATACACCTATAAAATGTAAATCCAAATCACAAGCAAGCAAGGGTAGGATATGTGAGCTCTCGAATGAAGCAGGTATGTCTCACCTAGGAGAGGATTGAGACTCCCATACACAACAAGCGGAGGTTCGTAACGAATTATAGTGGCCCTCAACTTCAATGCATATAGTGACTGTGTTGTTCGACCCCTACATGTATAGGACACCTGCAGAATAACCTCTGCAAAGTAACCCCTCGATAACTAAGGTAAGGCAACTAAGGTCACCTCACTATAATCAATGCTTAGGCAGATAGTCGTAGGCAGGATTAACCGTATGGGAAGGGTAGCAAAGCTTGAAACTCTTGAAAGAGCACCCAGATACGAATAAAATCATGGAAATATCTCCGGTGCTACTCAGTTATGACCAAGGGTCATCACAATAAATAACTGCTCACACTGCCTCATGCTTAACTCCCTTGTAAGAGGAGGATCCTGAGAAGCACTAATTATATAAAGGAATTTCACACTCTCACCTAGACAGACACATAAATGTTTCGTTTAGTGGTATTGGATAATTTAGTCACAATGAACTATTCCAAGACCCTAAAAACTAATCTTGTTGGTGCACCCTATAAAAGAAAAGAGTGTAATTCATTTTATTATGCATTGATTTTAATTGGCTTATTACTCAAAAATGAAAATGGCCGTGCAACTAATGATGTTATGATGCAACAAGAAGTAAAATGCACACCTAACAATCAATGCAAATGCACTGTGTCAAATGAAAAACGGGGTATGCTACTATGTGAAGTGCAGAATTTTCCTTCAAATGAATATGCAATTATTCCTATATGAAAATATGACTAATACTCTCCAAGCAAACCAAATGCAAGTACCATGCAAAATGCAAACTGCAAACAATGCATAATGATGCAAAAAGCAAATATTTTTGTATTTTTCAAATTAAATGAGATAAAAAGAAAAAGCATGACTCTACAACCCCCCAGAATCTGCAAGCACTATCAGACAACACCCAAGCAAAGCACTAAGGTAAAAGAGCCCTAATGCACTAATCCTAAAACAAAAAAATAAAAATGAAATGACAAGAACATTTTCAAAAATTTAAACTAAAAAGCGTTTCTGGTCAGAAACAGAGGTGTATACAGACTCCAGAAGCATCCACAAAGACTCAACAATCATCCAAACTCACCCAACAACACTTAATCTTCCCAAAAAGGGAAAAACTCAGAGCATATGCGACTGTTTGTAGAAAATCCACGTATATATGCGACTATTGTAGGAAAACCCGCGTGTACACATGACTGTGACGGAAAAACTCACGTACATGAAGAAAAAGAGATAAAAAAAGGTAAACAGACAAGCTGAGACAAAATTTATTCCTATCAGACACTACTAGGCAAACGTGCCCCTAGACGCAACTCAAAAATAGAGAAATCAGAGCAATTCAAGAACATTGAATGCCAATAAACCCCCAAATGAAATGACTAGGAACTCCCCAGTATGGTCGCCAATTCTATTAGGGAGAAAACTTCCTATGGCTTAGGGTACCACAACAGACAGAGTAACCCCAGATATCAATCCCTTCCCATATGCAAAAGAAATAAAACATCTAACACTAAAGGATCTCGAAACATACCTTATTCCGGATGGTTGATGTAGATCCCCGTTGAGATTTTCCAATCCTACTTGTATTATCAATTTTCTCTCTCAACAATCAACAAACAAGACAAGCATGCTATATAATTGTGTTAGACCTACTCTAGCATATATAATCAATAATGTATAAGCAATTAAAAGCATCCATGGATTCAATATTCATTTAAATGCACATCATTGGATAGGAAAAGATATTTCTATTAATATAAATAAGAGATTACAAGAATGACAACCTCTGTTGGCATGTCTGCGAACCGGAGAAACTGAGTCCTCCACCTGGGCCTCCACCACCTCAATCCTCCATCTCTTGATAGAAAGCTCACAAACAAAAGAAAGCTTGGGAAGAACACCAAGTGCTGCAAGGGACAAAGGGATGCAGACTCAAGTATAATCAAGCTACGGCAACAATGAACTATAGTTTTCTTGCTCTTCAATTCCTCCCCTTTCAATGTATCCAAAGGGTTCCTTATATAGTGCTTCAATGGGGTAATGGAAGGTCAAAATACGAGTGATCTCAAGGCATATGGAAGGCCAAGAGACAAGTGACTCGGATCCACATCAAGGAAAACTCCAAAACTATTTGGCCTTTTGCACACATCCTGATGCACACAGATTTAAGGGTCATATCCACGTATATACGCGAGAATGGGTTTAAAATTCGCGTATGAAAAATAATGCATGTTTTTATAGATGATCTTGGAAACATCAAATGTACAAAAATGGTCCATGGGGTCCAAAGAGTCTACAGAGGGACAAGGAATGCCATAAATATGTGATCTACCATGTGTGGTAAAATCAGCTGTAACATACTTGTATCCTTTCTCCTTAGAAAACTGACTCACCATGAGGAGGTTGTAGCTTTCAGCCATATTGTTTGACATGGTTCCAAGTCCCTAGCTAAAATTGGATTTGTTCAATCTGTCAGGAGAGAAAACCAATCCCCCAGCTCCTGAGATCCCAAGATTCCCCTTGGAAGCACCATCAAAGAAAATTGCCGCTGAAGAGGAACACATCCAAAATGATTTAAATGCATCCTTATTCCCATGAAACCTCCAGGAAGGAAGGCTAACAGGTTTGACACAAATCAATTTTTTCACAACTTGACAACAAGAACCCAACCACAATGAAAAAACAGCTGGAAGGGTAGAAGAGGAAAACATTTGTCCAAGAGATGCAACAAAAAACGATTTGGATTTGAATGCCACGATCTGGGAGATCCGGATCTGATCATTAAAAATGCAATGATTTTTGGCTAGCCATAGAGACCACCATGTGAACTTCAGTATCGAATGCCAATTTTTGTGTAGGATTGCAGAGTTTGATTTTGGTGGACATCAATCATGCTAGGTTGAATAAAAAAATAATTATAGTATTTTGAATAGGAAATGAGCAATTAGAACTGTGAAGAACCAGATGCCACACTTTTTTTTAGAGAAAACACATTCAACAAGAAGATGATCAGCTGTTTCCAAGGTTGATTTGCAAAAATAGCAGCAAAAGGGACTATTGTATCCACGTTTTAATAGGTTGTCACATGTCAGCACCTTGTTATTCAATAACAACCATGACTTTTTTTTACCTTCGGAAGACAATGAGAAAACCAAAAAGTTTTCCAAATCGGAGGTGTGAAGCATGAAGAGTGTCAAGTTTGAAATACATTGTAACATTTGGCTACTATGTAAGAACCATCAATTCCCCAACCCCAAATAACTTTATAGGAGATGTGGACAGGGGTGAGGCCAGAAAGAGAAGACAACAACAAAAAAATTTGGGAGCTTAGTCGAGCAAGAAGTTCAGGGAGAGACCAACCAACCCAGTTTCCAACGCTATACCAAGAGTAGATGTCATCCAAGTGGAGTAGATATTTATTTGTTTCCCAGTTCATAATATTTGATAATAGAATGACAGAGGAAAGAGAATATTTTCCAGAGATTTTATCCTCCCAGAGAAGGATCCTCTTCCCATTGCCAGGGATTCTATATAGCTATTGATTAAAAAAGTTGAAACCTTTTATGCAAGATTTCCAGATAGCAGTGCCTGTTGGTGTATTAGAAGAAGTAATATTTCTCAATGAGCCACCCTTAAGATATTTCATCCTAAAAATATTGCTGACAGGGTGATTTTTGTCCATGAATAGCTGCCAAATTAGTTTTCCACTCAACGCTAGATTAGCCATACCAAGGTCACAGATTTTCAATCCACCTTCTGAAATAGGTCTTTTAATAATTCCCTGGCTTACCAAATGCATTTTATTAAGACTTCCTTTACCACCATTCTAGTGAAAATCTCGCAAACGTTGAGAAATATGAGCCGAGATAGACTTAGGGGCAAGCATCGAAGAGGATTGGAAAATAGGAAATGCTAAAAGAACTTCCTTAATCAAGATCAATTTTCCAGCCTTCGTAAACCACTAGCCACCCCAAGAAGCGTTTTTTTCTTTTAACTTAGAAAACACGTCAAGCCAAAGAAAAGGAGGGGATGATCCAAGAGTTAAGGGAAGCCCCAAATAATTTATATTCTCCCACTTGTCAAAGCTAGGGAAGCCCAAGAAGTCTGCTATTCAAAGAATTTTCGAATGATCTACATTCCAGCCATAAACAACACTTTTGTTTTGCTGATCAATGCTCCTGAAATTAGGCATAAATTTTGAAGAATTTCATTAAATGCCCGATCAATATTCAATGAGGCGCCTCCTAGAAGAAGAGATTCATCCACAAAAAGAGCATATTTTATTGGGTCCACACCCCTAGAAATATTAATTCCTAGGATGTAACCAGCTTCCTTTTCAACTAAGAGTTTTCTGCTAATAGTTTCAGCCATCAATATGTATAGAAAAGGAGAATCAAACATCTTTGATGGAGACCTCTAGTAGCTTTAAAAAAATCAGTAGGTCTTCCATTGACTAATGGCGCAATCCAAGGCCTATCTATGCATGCTTTGATAAAGTTTACAAACTCAGAAGCAAAAACAAAAACAGAGTAGGACATCATAGAGATAGGGAAGCTTTACTCGATCAAAGGCGTTCTTCAAATCCAACTTAATTAACATTCCTTTCTCCTTCCTTTGGAAACTTGAATGGGGAGCTTCTTGAACTTGGATTACATTATCAACTAAATGCCTTCCTTTTACAAATCCCCTCTGGAGAGGAGAGATCAACTTACCTAGCAAGAGTTTGAATCTATTGGATAGAAGTTTGGCTAGAATATTGTAAGAAGAATTACACAATGAAATAGGACAAAACTTGTCGAAGGAAGAAGGATTGAATTCCTTGGGGATAAGAGTGAGAAATGTAGAGTTAGTACATCCTCCCACTTATGCTTTTTTTTGGAAGGTTTCCCCATACATATCAGATATGATTTGATGATGATCTAGCAAACTCTATAAAAATGGAAAGAAATTCCATTTGACCCAGGAGATTTATCCGACTCCATTTCCTAGATGACATCCACAATTTCATTTTTAGAGAAGGGTTTCATTAAATCATAATTGTCCTTGTAACTGACAAGAGAAGGAACATCATCCAAAAATTCTGCAGACACTTCCTCATCAGAGAGACCATCATCCTAAAACAAAAGCTGAAAATTCCTACTTGCAGACTATTTTAGAATATCTTGACCTTTAATTATATCCCCCTTGCCAGCGGAGATTTCCAAAATATGATTTCGAGACAATCTATCCCTACATTGATGATGGAAGAAGGCATTGTTCTTATCACCTGCCTTCACCCAGAGGCTTCGAGACTTCAGCCTAATATGCTCATGTTCCTGTAGGAAATATTGAGAAGTTTAAAATTGGATAAGTTGTTCCAAGGCTAATTGAGAATTGGTAATTTCACGTTCTTCCATTCCTAATTGAATTGCAGTTAACTCAGACAGTCTTTCTTTCCTGCTGGTCGTAGGTGAAGAAAGAGGTGTTTTGATCAAATTCTTCAATGCATATTTAGTTTTCTTCAATTTCTATTCCCATAAAAAACTAGGAGATCCATCTACATATTGAGACCAAGCCTGAGATACAATGTCCAAAAACCCATCTCTCTCAATCCAGAGAGGGATGAACCGGAACGGGATTGGCCCAAGTTCTTCTTCTTTTTCAAAAAATAGAGAAATAGGGTGGTGATATGATGTGATATTGGGTAATTTTTTTGATGAGATAATGGATTTCCCATCCATCAGCGAGTTGCGAACAAGAAACTGGTCAAGCCGGGAAGAAATGTTTGCGGCACCCACTCTATTATTGGCCCACATGAAACGCCCAAGCTTGGGTTTTAAGTCAATCAAATCACAGACTTGGATCAGCTCCTCCACCGTGTCATGCAGATGATCCTTGCCTCATAGACCACCTTTTTTCTTGTTCGGGGCTAATGTAATGTTAAGATCACCTGCTACTATGATATTTACAGGAGAGTTGGACTCTAAGAAGACTGATAACAATTTCCAACATTCTTTTTTTTCAATGTAATTAACGGGAACATAGATATTAAAAAGGGCCAATGAGATCTTACTAGAGAAATGATAGAGCTCTGTAAAAATATAGTGATGGGTGCTAAACCATATTTTTAACTGAAAATTCTCAACACACCATAGAGTTGCTAATCCCCTAGAGGTGCCTCTCGCAATGAAAACTTTTCCAGCATTCAGTTTCCATTTATTTTTACTTAAGAGAAGGAGAGCTTCCTCCTCTATCTTAGTCTCTTGAAGCAAGAGAATTTTAGAAGAGACCATTCTCATTAATTATTTTACTACTTCAGCTTTTATTGGGTTCCCCAATCCTCTACAGCTCCAAGAGACGAGCTACATTATTTACCCAAGTGAGAGGGAGTAATTACTCCCTTTGGGGGCCTGGTTCTCTTGCTCCTCCCATACGACATTTCAATGGTGGAATGGATGCCTTGCATATTTATCCTCTCAGCGTCTTCTTCCTAAGCCTCCTTCTGAGACTTCCTACCATCCTTTTTGGAGAGCTGCTCAATGGAAAAGTTCATCAGAATATCCAAAGCTATCAGCCAGCTTCTTTCGAGTAATATCTGCATAAGAAGGGGAATAACTAGCACCAATAGGAGAAACATGGGTTTGCTGCAAGGGTTCTCCTACCCAGGGATATTCTGAAATAGATGGACCGGATTGTTCCATTGATACTGTGTTTACTTGATATTCCACCTCTTTCCCATCGAATTGCTGCATTTCACCTTCTTCAAGGATAGCTTCAGAAGAACTAAGGACATCAAACTGATTGGAAGGGACTTTGGTGATATCAACAACCTGAGGTATAGGGGGATTCTTCCCAACAACAGAGTCACCTTTCACGGTTTTACTTTCTTTGAATTTCTTTCCATGGCCCTGATTGGAAGTTCTTTCTTTCTGGACTTGGGTCCACTAGTCATCTTTCTCATTTTCAAGTTCCTCTTATGATTTTTTCTCACAGTTTCGGGAAAAATGGCCATAACCATGGAATAATATACATTTGAAAGGAATTTGTTCATAGTCCAACTCCTGGATATGAGACCATTCTGCAACTATTAAATTGATTTCCTCGGGCAGACCTGTCTCCAAATTTACTTCTACACATATTCTTGCGCATGAAAATTGATCTTTCCTTTTAGCCCTGCTAATGTATTTACCAAGCTTATTCCCAATGGTTTCAAGGGATTCTGAGTTCCAACAATGTAAAGGAAGATGCGGGAGCCTTACCCAAAGAGGGACAACAGAAGAAATGTCTTGAGTGGGGTCAAAATCAGGGGTCCACTTGTTCAAGTAGAGCCCCTGAGTACCCACGAAATATGGACCATTTCAAAAGATAAGATCACGGTCCTCTGTAGAGTCAAAAACAAAAACATAATATCCTCTTCCAACAAAGTGATTTTAGATACCTTCAGATACTAAGGGTCTCTAGTTTCTCTGCACCCATCCATCAAGGGCCTTTGGAGAAGGCTTGAGGCCTGTGAATTTCCCAATGAGCCCACATTCAATAAGATTTAAAGCCGTACGACAATTCCGTTCAGCAGGTAATTCAACCGAAGGGATGCCAACTTTCTTGAAACATTTCTGAGATGGACCCCCTTTCCTCTTACCACATCAAGCAGTCAATCTCTTGAAAGCATAGAGATCAGGAGGAAGAGGCAATGGAGGATCCCATTCGGTTTCCATAAGGCTCGGGCCACCAGAAGACAGATCTAAAGACACCGCCAGAGAGAAAGAAGGCTCTGAAATTCAATCCAAGAACAGAAGCAAGAAGCCCCTTGGAACAATCCTAGAAAGCACAACACAACCGTGCAAGTGCAATATTCAGGAAATGAAATTTAGAAATAACATAGAATAAATAGAAACAACCACCAAAAGAGGCCTGAAACCACCATAGAGGAGACACAACAGATCTAGCCAAGAACTGAAGCAAATCGTGCTCCAACCTTAGCGGGAAGGAATAAAAAAGACAAGCTCGCTGAGCTACTGCAACCCTTCCACTCGATCCAGAATATGAAGGGAGAACACTTCAAAGAAACAATGCTAAATGAGCATTTAGAAAAAACAAATCCATTGATAAGGACACTAAGCAGAGGGCTCAGAGAGTCAGGGACTCCAGAAACAATGCAGAAGGAAGGTGAACACTTCAATCCAACATCAGACCCTGCAAACAACTAGAAAAGGAAGCTGCTACAGACAATATCCTCCAAAATGGCCTTCAATGAAGGAAGAACCTGACGAACAGGCATTGGTTGGCCTCCAATCGAGAAAAAAATTTAAACGCTTCTTGGAGCGAAAAAAAATTCCCTAAGTTTTTCCACTGTCTCATAAAAAAGAAAGCTGGTTTTTGATATCTTGGAGATCTAATAGTCTTTTTAAAGGGTTTGTGCAGGGATGAAAGTATAAAATTTTGACTATGGGAAAGTTTGTTTTTGACTTTTTCATACTTCCATAAAATGGAAAAAGTCATCGAGCGCTAATTTTGACATTTTGGTCGTGCTCTTTAAACCCCAGTACCAAAGTTATGAGTCAAATTTTGCTTCTTTTTAGGCTTGTTAAACCTGCTCATCGCGAAAAGAAACCCTAATGGAGTCTTCTTTAAACTCTTTTAGGACTCCTTAAATGTGAAAATATTGTCGAGTGAACTTGTCTTCTTCACACTTGTAAAAGTACTTGAAGAGTCGTCCTTCCGACAATAGTTTACCCATTTTTCGGTTCGGATTGACTAGTTACGAAAAAGGAACACTCCAGCCAATCATGACTAGAAGAGTTCTCTTGGGCATTATTTTTTACTTTTTTGGGCCCTAGGGACTAAATCATATGAAAAAGGACCCTTTGGAGTCTTCTTCCTTTTTTTCGTTTAGACTCTCTAAACATGAACGATATCGAGTTAACTTTCAATGGATTCATTAAACTAAACACTGAGAGACCCTCTTTTTGGAACGAAGCCCTCCTTTCTCAGGTTCATGAAACATATGATAATGGAATTATCTCAGGATAAGCTACAACAAGTGTTTGTTACCCTCTTTGGACTTGTAAAAATGAAAATAGGCACTCATCAATCATGATGGGGAAATTAAGGGAAGGGAACTATTTCATTTTGCAAATAATGGCACTTAGTAGTCACCTTTGAACATGGCACTTGTCTGCATCTCATTAATTCAATTGGGTATTCAACTTGCTTCCAAGTCAATCCAATTTCATGAATCATGTCACTCCTTTGAGTCTTTCAAAGAATGCATCATCTACCGTTGCATTATGTCTTGGTATCTGCCTGGTCTAGTCAATGCTGCCAAGTGTTCGGTCATTCTGCCTGATGTTCAAAGGAAAATTGAGAGTTTACCTTTGCACTCAAAACAAACTTTGTGTTAGTACCTTTTAAGTCAGTCCTATGGTTACATCATACTCAAAATTCCAGAAATTTTTTCTGAGTTTCGTGTTGTCGATGTGGGATTCATCATGGCCCTCCTTCGACGAGCCTATTCCTGTCGACTTCAGCTCATTATCTAGGAATTAGTCTTAGAAACAAATTAGTACCTTGAGATCTGTATGCATCACTGACAGATTCTCTCACTCTCGACATAGGTTCACATAATTGACCTTTGATTGAAAGATTCAAGTGAGCATTTGACATCAGATCATCGATTCAAACTCTGGAGATTGTACTAGGGTACCTTCGAAATCATTGACATCAATGGTGATTTCCCTCACACTTGTTAACAGTTCTCATAATTGACCGGTAATCAAGTGGTTTCTACCATGTTCGACATCAAGACATTGTAATCACATGGATAGAATCGTACTTTGTGGAAGACAAGATGAAGACCCTCGGTATTTGTTAAGTGCTCATTGCTTTCCCTAGGTTTCGATGGAGTATTTTGTATAAGTCCTAGCATGGATCCACATTTTTATGGTCATTTGTGTGCTCAAATTTGCATCCATTTGACATAGATCTACATTGCATTTCTGGTAGCTATGTCCAAGTTTGAGTCTTCTTCACATGGATCTACGATGTATTCTAGTATCCATGTTTACTCATTTCTCTCATGGATCTGCCTTGTATTGGTCTACACCCATGATGAGGAATCATTTGGATATAAGTCAAAAGTGGTGATGTATTGCAGAAGCCTAGTTGATGATGATCTCCGATCAAGCGATTTCTTGCCTCGAAGTGATAACTTGCTCTTTCAAATCTCTTGCATATCATATCCCTCTAGCCTCATGCTTTTGGGGGGCATTCTGTTACACATAAATCTTGTCACCATCATGTGTTGAGGCCCAAAACATCAGCATTTTCCCTGAATTCCCAAAACTGTGAATTTGGATATTGGCCCAAACTCATAATTTTATATCTGAGTCCAGTACCACCTATGGCTTTATGGCAATAAGCTTTACCTACTTCAGTAACGCCTATTGTCTCTTGACAATAAGAAGTGCCACCGCATTTATCCTTTGTTCAAAAAGTGGTTCCACCTTAGTAATGCTCTGTCTACATGGTGAAAGAGTGGTGCTCAATTTTTGAAGGAAAAAAGAGAAGATTCACGAAGCTTCTCGAAGGAAGACTTCGTGGCACCCTCATCCATACTTTTGTGGACCACCTGGGCTCAAGATCCCCCCTAGTAGGATCTGCCTTCCACCTCATCCATAATTTTCTCAACCATCCCTATCCTCCTAAGGCCTATAAAACCTGGCTCATCCTTCATGGTTGAGAGAGAGAAAAGTTATGCTACTGAACTGAGGTTTTGGCCAAATCTAGGGTGAGCATAGAAGAGGCAAGTTGGAGCTTTGAGGACAAGACATGGCATGTGAAGGAGCATCACAACACTAAGGCAAATGGTTGTAATATCTCTTCTCCAAATTAATGCAAATATGGTTCCTTTACCATAAAATTTACTATGTTGCAATCATTCATTTTATTATTGGATTCCTTAGTCACTAATATAGAATTGTAGACCATTTTCTGGTACCTTTGATCTCACTTGTTGTTTGGTGTGTTTGTGCAGGTACATTTGTGGAGATTCAACACCATAGAAGACAACTACATCATACTGCAGGATAGCTAAAGGACTCATTCCAGATATATACAAGCTCTAGGGGAAGTCTTCCATCCTTGTTATCACTCATTTGTTCTAGATATGAACCATTCAGACCTAGGGAAACAACTCTTGTCAGCAAGAGGTGAGAATTTCTAGAAACACAGAGGTGTAATATATTCAATTTATTTAACATGTAAACTTATGTTCTTTACGTTGCAACTGTGGTCCAGACATCCAATAGTCCATGAAAAGGATTAACATGTATCCTTTATAATTATACAAAAACTTCATTTAAAAGAATTCTCAATTTATATAATTTCCATGTAAATATTTCTTATTCCTAATCACATTTTAAAATGAAATGGTCCTTGGACTTAAATATTTGATTATACAGTTTCTTCCCTTCACACAAGGTCAACTAAAATGATAAGATTAGTCTTTATCAACTAAAATTGTAAACTTTCTTGGGACTTCTACCACACCTTTATGCAATAGACAATACAATGCAACATACAAAGTTGTGTTAATAAGAGGTGTCATATATTCAAGTTATATAGCATGTAACATTATGTTCTTTAGGTTACAACTGTGGTCCAGTAATGCAATAGTCCATGAAAAGGCTTAGCATGTATCCTTTATAATTATACAAAAACTCCATTTAAAAGCATTCTCAATTTATATCTTTGCCATGTAAATATTTATTGATCCTAATCACATTTTTAAAATGAAATGGTCCTTGGCCTTAAATTTTTTATTGTACAGTCCCTTCCCTTCACATAAGGTAAATACTTCATTTTCAAGTCTACTGAAATTGATACTGTGATCCTTGAAAAGGATTTTGGTTCATACTAATACTATGAAAGGATTGCTACATATTAGACAAGGATTACTAGATCATCTATATGATATTGTGCAAACATTGAACTAAGACAAAGAACAATCATAGAGTGAGTGGAAGATACAAACTAAGTATGAATAAAATCATATATTAGTGAGAAGTGTTCATGTGACAAACTATCATATTAGGTCCAGTTTCAAATTGCAAAAGAATATTTTCATTGTTCCACCAAGTTTCCAAGACGCTAGAGCATGCAAACACATCCAAGGAATATGTAGAAGTACCATCTAAATTTTAGGGAACGTTTTAGGGAATCTTGGGGTATTCAACATTGTAGTAGGGCTTTCACCCTTGCTACAGGAAGGAACAACTCCCTTCCATCTATAGGACGAAAGGGTAGGGTTCCCATTGGTTGTGGAAGAAAAACCCTGCAAACAAGGTTAGGGCCTAACTGTCGAAACCCTGTAAAGAACTGTTAGAAGATGAAAGAGTTGCAAGAAACCTGCAACCAAGCATGAGCAATAAAACTACAAGCAAACTATGTCAGAAAACTACAATATAAAAGAGACAAAACACAAATATACCTTCTTTGGATGGAAATGGGCCACCATGCCCTAGCTTTGGGAGCACCTCTCAATGGAATGGGAGCTTTGGCTCAATGGAGAAATGGAAGAGAGGGAGGGTGAATGGATTGAGAGGAAAATGGTCTCAAGGCACTCACACAGGCGGCATAATGATAGGGAGGGAAGGGATGTTTTGAGAGTGACCACCACCCCTCTATTTATACTTTTTTCTTGAGATTTTAGGGTTTTAAGCCCCTGGTTAGGGCTTTAGCCCCTTTTTTGGGCTTTAAGCCCCTTTCGCCCAATTCTTAGCTCCTTTGGGGGTTTTAAGCTCCTTTTAGGGGTTTTAGCCCCTTTTTGGAGGTTTTAGCCCCTATGAGAGCTATTTTGGCTCTTTTTAGGGGTTTTTAAGCCATTTTTCATATTTTTGACCCTTTCTGAGAGTGTGGGGGTCAAATGAGGGTCGTGCATGGATGTATTTAGGTGGTGTAGGTCATGTAGATCTCATTGGGGGATTTTTTGGGTTAACAAATTGCCCCCTAATGTGTGAGGGCAGGAGTTCATCGTATGGCCGATGGACATCATAAGATTTTCTGGGAAGAGGTGGTGCTTCCTGGGCTAGGGCATGGTGGGTTTTGGTTTTTTGTATTAATATGGTTCCCATCAATGGGTGAGATACAAATAATGTGTGACATGTATATGGACAAGGCAGGAATCCCCATGCTCATAACGATTTCAAAATAATAATGTGATCTAAGCTCTATAATACAAGAGCCGATCATGTACAACTGTTGTTACAATAGTGGTTACCTCAATGAGAGGCTGAATACAATAATGATCTAAATAACTGCTACATTCGACCCATGGCATTCTCATGGAATGCTATATCTTCAAGACTGATGACCTACCGGATCTTTAATGGTACATAGTTGTAGGGACCCACTGATGGAGAGTCAGAGTATCTGTGGTACAAGTATGTTGTATCAATCATAAATCTATATAGAAGCACTGCTGGGGCTTCTAAAACGGTCTCCAATGCAACCGAAAAATCACAAGGGACATGAACGTGTTAGTCCCTCAAGTAGACTTAGAAATGTGCTAGAGTCAGGTGACATCCGAGGTCTTCGACCAAATACTGTACGGACCAATACCCTATACGAATCTCAATGGTGTGATGATGTAGCTGAAGTTGAGCACGTGAGAAACAACCATCCCAGGAGGCACTAAGGACTCCTCTCAAGTGGCCCAAGGAACTCATCAATGAGGTTAATAAAACCATGATACAGGGACCTCTGGGCCTATCCTCTGGAATATGTGTGTTGTCGTCAATAGAGGGAGACTTGCAACTAGCCAAGGCAATGGTGTTTCCTTGACCAAAAGCATGAGGGGGATAACTGAAAGATGTGAGACAATATGAGGAACAACCCACTGAATGGGGGGGGGGGGGGGGAGGAGTTGATCAGGGGTAGGGAATCATGTGGGACTCAAACTTCCTTTGTTTAGAGTATGATGACAGGGAGGACCAGGCAGCAAATGAAACTGACTCATGGGAAAGGGATCATAGTTGTAATACCGGGGATGTAACTGCAGATGGGAAATACTTGGAGGAGGTAGAATTTTGGTATTGATGGGATCCAAGGAAGACACATTGCAAAGTACTCTAAATAAAGGAGACCCAAAGTGGGAATGCTGCCAAACTGTTATATGTGGGGTGGTGTCTAGAGACACCATTGTGGTACGATCTCGTGGATTTTTGGCGAGCCCGAGAAAGTAAATGCTCGATGGTGCTTTCAATTTTAGAGAGTCTGAAAGCATGAAGAAGACTCCAATGGGGGCTCTTTTTCTTTGGTAGTCTCCTATGCTCGAAAAAGGATAAAAGTATACACAGGAGAGCTCGCCCATCCTTTAGGGGATGGGAGACTTCTTTACCGTCGGTAGTCCAGTAAGCCCGAAAAAGGTTAGACCTATACTGATTGGACAATCATTCATATACTTTTACGAGCATGAACGAAACCAAGTTTGCTCGACAATATTTTCTTGATGAGAAGGCTGGAAAAGAGCTTAACGACAACCCATGGTGAGCTTTTTCATAAAGTTCAGTCCCTTTGCCCAAGAAATCATAAAAGGATGTAGAGGGGAATGGTCTTAGCTTGAATGTGCTAAGGTGGTCCTTTTCATTTGATGGTCTACATAGTCCGCAAAAGGAGATAAATGAGACAATGTTGATGGATTTTCCTATAATTTAATGAGTGGGAAAGGAAGCAGTTGCACTTGACAATCTTTTCATTCTTTTAGGAGTCAGAAAAGAGCTTAAAAGAAACTCCAATATGGTCAACCGATCAAGGGGGCATTGATGGTGCCCCTATGTCGGGACAAGGGACAGTGGTCCAAAGGTCATCCATGTAGTATGGATGGAGCAGGTGGCTCTTGAACATACACGAGATAGATTGCGGCAGAGGCACTCGAGTTGGTGTGGTAGAGGCACGCAAACCAAGGTGGCTCTTTGATAGAGGTCAGGAGAGTTGTGTGTGAGTTGTGATGGATGGACTTGACTACATGTGATGTGAGTGCAAGTTTGGCGGAAGTTATGTTCCGAATGCATGAAAAAGAAATGATCCGTCATCCAGGTGGTGGCCTAGAGACCCGCGTAAGGTGCGGTGGACAGATTTGATAGCTATATACTGAAATGAAATGATGTGCCTTCCGGGGAGATGGTCCGGGAACCCACACGAGTGGTGGTAAGAAAGTTTGACAGTTATATGCTGAAATAAAATGATGTGCCTTCTGGGAGATGGTCCAGGAACCCGCATGAGTGGCGGTAGGCAAGTGTGATGCAAGTACAGGTTTAGAGACACTTACATCACAATGTGGCTCGTAAACCAAGGTAACTTCCGGGAAGTGGTCCCAAAAATTACTATTTAAGCATGAGACGATGGTCTTGTTAGAATATAGAGGGAGGAATTTGAGCTCGGAGGTGTGAGAGGTGTCTCGAATAGGCTCCAGGTGGCTTTGGATTAGTAGCTAATGGTGCTGCCCCTGAATGGGGGTCTCGGATTTGTGGTAAAAACGTTGTAAAACAAAAAAGGAAAAAAACTACACTATAAGGGACACATAGTGGTTGTATCATGCATAGATGTTGGGGCACGGACCTTGAAGGTCCTTAATTTTGGCAACTTCGCGGTTTTGGTGCGAAGCTTGTAAGCGGAGTTGCGGTCCAAAATAGTCTTAGGGGTTTCAGGGTTGGGTCGAAGCCCCTCTTTTTGTAACTAACCCATAGTTTTTAAGCCCATGGTTTAAACACATGGTATTGTAATAGTGCACTTGTATAAATAGGCACTTATGTAAAGGAGAAAAGAGCTTTCGAAGGTTTTTGTATGATGATAATTTGATGCGAAGAAGCTAAGGCCTATTTTTGGGTTTAAGGTTAAGTCCCAGCTGTGTGCGTGGACGACCTTTGCAGCTGAGTGCGCAGAGGGATTTGTTAAGGTTAAGTCCCAGCTGAGTGCGTGGACGACCTCTACAACTGAGTGCGCAGAGGGTTTTGGAAGAAAGGATCTGTAGCTGAGTGCACAGATCATAGAAAGGTTTTGCAGCTTGGGGTTGTTGAGAAGATCTGCAGCTGAGTGCGTAGATCAGAACTGTGTTGTTTGTAAAGAGTTGAATATAAACGCAGTTCTGTGGACGTAGCCCCTACACTGGGGGTGAACCATGTATATCTTGTGTTGTGGTGGTTCTTGTTTGTTTTGTTCCTGCTATGTTTTTATGCATTTGATAAGTAGGTGAATGTTAAGTAAGATATATTGTTAAGTATTAACTTCGCTGTGAATTCCCAGTTAAGGGTTAAGCAAGTAACTGTCTGTTTATCTAAAACTGGGAAGCTATTTAAGTGAATATATAAGCTCTGTTATTCTTTGTTAAGGCTAAAGGTACAGTAATATCCCTCTTTGCCTGCAGAAACTTGATTCTGCAGCACCCCATAGCTGTTTCGGGTGAGACTGCAACCTGTTCGCAGGTTGTTGCCGAAATTGCCAACACTATGGGTATTTTTGTTGGTAAAGATAAAAGTATAAGAACTCAGGTCTGCCCTAAGCACCAACAATAGACTCTCTTGAGGTAGATCTCGTTACGCGATTTCTTCAAGAGGCGACCATCTGAGTTATCAAAGAGGTATTCCCCCTTGCCAAGATGAAGGTCATTGACAAGGCGGGGTGATGGAATCTGGTCTTTTATGGAAAGAACCGATTCCACACTATGGTTTAAAGGGAATGGGGTAAAACTGAAGGTGGTTAAGGCTTCAAGTATATCCTCATCATTGCAGAAGCAATGAAGAGACAGGTCTGATGGACCGTTGGTAATAGGGGAGACAAGAGGGTCTGTAGAACTTGACATCATGTAAATGGACATGGTGTGTGAAGAAGGAGGTGGGGGATGGATTTATTCGATTAGAGTGATCTTAGATTCAAGGGAATGCTGTCGAAGGTTGGCTAGAGCCATTCGAAACTTAGACAAGTCTTGGTAGTGGTGAGAATAGTGTCCATACAACCTGCAGAGGGTGCAAGCATGGTTTGTTCTCAATGACTTATTTCTCACTATTGGCCCGCTTGGGAGCTCAACCATGGGGAGGTTTTATGTTGTATCCATGGCATCCAAGTGAGCATGGATTATAGGAATCTCAGGGTAGTTTTGAGTTGGATGGCCCTGTTCTTCGTAGATGGCGCAAGGCGGGATCTATCAAGGTTCATCGGTAGCTTTCTCATTTTTTTCCCTGGCCCTTTTTGGGTGGGGCGGTGTAGGTGCGGGTGCGGTGGTTGGTTTTTACGGGCCGGGTGGAGGATGAGATTTGACTGCAATGGGTTGCATGGGGGTTAAGACTACCTGGGGAATTGGAGGTTGGGCCGGTGGATCAAGGTACCACATGGGAATTCCCAATGTGAAATTGGGTAAATTTAAGGTAGCCATTATTGGATTACTCAAGACGCCAGGGGAGGGGAATAGGAAGGGAATTGTGTGGACTAGGGAGGAGCCCAAATAACTCCCTAATGGTTGCATGTGGGTATGGGGTTGTGGTTGCGGCTATACGTAATGTTGCAAATGGGGATGATGTTGTGGATGCTGATGGTGTTGCGACTGCGGATGGTGTTGTGGTTGCGGTTGGGGCCGCAGTTGCAGTTGATTTTTGGGTGCAGCAGTGCTGGATCAAAGCATGCACAAATCTAGAGTCTCATTTGGTGTTGGTGGTGGTGACACTAAGGGGAAAGAAGCCGTCATGGTGGTATCGACAAACAACCCAGGGCCCACATTCAATAATGGGGAGGCTGGTTTGTTGTCAACCATGGTGTTGGCCACAGGGATAACATTGGTGGGTGCAGTTAGCCCTTGTAGATCAATGGTGTTGATCATAGGAATAACATTAGCTGGTGCAGTTAGCCCTTGTGGATCATGGTAAGTTAGTTGGTCAACCGTCACAATTTTCTCTTCGTGAGGGAACATCATGAGACAGAAAACAGTTGATGCTATGACTCTCATGGCATACATATAACTTCTTCCGAGGAGAATATTATAGTCCAGCTGAGCATTGACAACCTCTATGTCAATCACACTATTTTCCTGACAAATGTGATGGGAACATGTGGGAGGATTCCTTGGGCTTTAGTGGGGTGGCCATCATAATACCATAGAGTAGTAGAGGACGGTTGCAGAATTGGGGATCCCAGCTTCTACTAGACTAAGGTAGACATAATGCACGTGGATGCCCCCTCGCCCACTATGCACCGGTGCACGACCAGATTCTGAATGGATACTGGGATTTGGAAGGCAATGGTTGATGGCATCTGCGATTCTCTGTTCTCTATGTCGAATGTGATCAACTTGGAGTCAGAGGGGTCTACGGCACCAAGGGCAGCTAGTAAGGATTTTCGTTGTGTTGGGCAAGTTTTGAGTACCTCAAGAGTGGATATGGCTATAGGTGTTTGGGCCAAATCATCAACAATGCTGTAGCTTACAGTAGCTCTAGCCGTGATGTTGTTGGCAACCCGCCGTATGGGGGGAACAGAGGAAAAGGGGGTAAATGAAGAGGTGCATTGGATGTTTTAGACATAGATGCCACTGATGTATCAGTGGGTTCGGTGTTAGTTCCGTACTGATTTCGTCTAGTCTGTAAATTGACCTCTTTAGTTGTCATGGCTAGTAGGTGGTGAACACTTGTTTCTGCTGTCGGAGGTGCCCCCGGGGCATTGGAATTGGGTTACGGAGTGGGTGCAGTTGCTACTAGTCCTTGGACTGGAAATGGGTTTTGGAACACCATGGGCTGAGGCCCTAGTGGTGCCAGGTTGGGTTGAGCTTGGGTTGCCGTATTGGTAGCATGCTGAACCTTGTTGTGAATGACTTGCTTGGTGCGACCCATGAAGGGGAATTCGTGTGTGTAGTGCCCATAGACCTCACACAACTTGCATGGATGATTTGTGCACAATGGAGCGTTGCATCTAGGTGCATTTGGTTGTTGAGGATTTTGGGCTGGCCAATTTGCCCTGACATTATTGGGAGGGTTTGGTTGTTGACTACCTCCCTACAATTGATTGTTGGCTTGGTTCCGAGCTCGGTTATTTCTAGTTTACCCTTGTTTGTTATTGGGGGCTGGCTGGTTGGGGCGATTTTGCTGTGCAAACACCTATCCCAAAGGTGCTGGTGGAGTGGGGGCGGGGGCTTGAGCGGGTTGCACAGGTGGTGCATAGTAGACTTGGGGGGGTGGAGGTGCCACAAATGTGGGCATTTGTCCTGCATATTGTTGTGACGGCCAAGCTAATTCTTGGGCATGCTGTTGCGGTGTAGGTTGTGCATAAGAAGTTGTAGCTTTGGACTGGGACATCATTCTTGCATATTCCGGAGTTTGGTTTTGGTAGGCAACACTGGGGGTGTTTCTTGGTTGTGGTGGTATTGCAGCTGGTGTTATACGGTGCTATGGTTGGTGGGAGATGGAACCTATGATTCCATCTGTGGAATGGGATGCCCCCTATGCATCCCAGTAGGAGGTGCCTACACGGAGAGTTTCTGGAATGACAGTGTAAAGGTATCCAGACTGTGCGTAGATGAGGTCAAACTGCTGGGCCTTCAAGATGGCCTCTTCCTCTGTTTGGGGACATTTGAAGGCAACGTCCTTGGCTATAGGTGGTAGTAAGGTTTTCAAGAACCAATCCAAGAAGATCCTGTCATCAAGCTTGATATTGCACACGCTGTGACGTCGCCTCCACTCATGGATGTGGTCGGTGATGTAGGTCGCAGTGTTTTGGTGGCAAGATAGCAAGATTTCCACTCCTTCATCATATCTGACGGGGAGTTGGAAATATTGCAGGAACATAAAATCCAAGGAGTTGAAATATGGATACTTGGCTTGTGGTAGCTCAATGTACCACTTAGCTATAGCACTAGTGAGGGTGCATTGGAACAGTATGAGTCTGATCAAATCATCTATGATGCTATTTGATGAGCACCATAGGTGAAATGTCAAGATATGGTTTTAGGGGCACTCCCCTACCTTCCCTTCAAACTTGGGAATGTTTGAGGGGAGTTTGGTTGGCATGGGAGGCCAAAAGCTTTGATGGCAGATAGGGTCATTTGTTAACCGATCCAAGTCAGGAAGGTTGAGGCATGCCATGAAAGGAAGGTTTGACCCAAGGTTGATGTGTGATGGGGCAGCGATGGTGGTGGGGTTTGCAAGAACATGATGTACCTGCGTGACTGGGGGTACTTGCGACACAGTTATGGACAGGACACTGCCCCCGTGTATGGTAAGAGGCACAGTATGAGTGGAAGGGCCACTTCCCACATGTATGATAGGAGGGACATTGTTGGTGGAAGGGCCACTACCCCCAGGCATGCCAAGTGGGATAGTGTGACTAGAAAGGACACTGCCCCCAGGCATGACCAGTGGGGCAATTTGACTGGTCAGTATGGGTGGTGATAGCTAACTTATGATAGTTTGCATGACAGTGCTGGGGCCACCAGTAGGGGTGTTGGTGGTGGTGTGGGGTATGGACATGGGTACACTGCCAATCACCAAGCTAGAAAATGGATCCGAGTTTGCACCAGCCATGGGGCTAGATGGTGCAGTATGTAGATCTGGCTCAGATTAATATGACTCTGATTCTGAATTAGAGGATGTGTGGCCTTCTGACGGTGTAGAAGGTCGTCGAGAATGGTCTCGACGGTGTTGGTTCAATGACCTGAAATGTGGTGGATCGCATCTTAGGCGTGAGGAAGAGAGTGGGGGGTCAATTGTGTTTGGTTGGTAGATCTAGTGGTGAAACCAGGTGGTGATGTTCTAGACCCCAGTTTCAATGGATTCCTATTGGATTTCAGGTGGTCACTTGGCCACCAAAACTGCCAGGAGACAACGCTTGGATTTTTCCTCATGGGAGTGCTATTCAATTGGTGGGGGTCATTTCCTATTTCACTTGGCAATTCCTCTCCATGGCCAGCTACTTTGGGGTTCCCGTGGTACTCCTCATAATGAGTTTCTCGGCTGATCCCAAGTACTTCCCATGGTTAAGGCAGTCAGGGACTTATGTCCTCAAGGACTGCAAGTGTTTGAATTAGTGTAAATTATAAATTTTAATGGCTAGCTCAACGTCATGAACTGAGTTTGGTTGTTTTATGTGGTATGGTTTGTGTGCATGTCTTTTGTATTTTTTTTACACTTGGTGGTTTCTTGTATGGTTTATGAATATTCCACAGAGATTGTATTGCAGAACTTATAACATGAATAAATTATTTATGATACTAGTAAATTGTGAACAGAAACTTAAATACATGCCATACCTGAATCTGAACTATGGTAGCCTGACTAGGTGACTGCCTTACACCTGTATTTCTCTTCAACCAAGAAAGAGTGTTGGGCTCTCAACACAATGGGACTAATCCCATCTGTAGATTCTTGGTTCACTCTCTGAGTGCAAGGTTGGTCAACAGGGAGGACGCGAACGCAGTGAGGCCCCCTGGGCCTACCACCCCTTCTACCTTCCAAGTCACCCGTTTTTAGTGGTTTTTGGAAAATTACATGCGAAGTGCCTATTACTATACAATATTCACCCTTCGTCTTATCCCATAATACCCTGAAGGGTGATGACTGGGTAGAGGAGGAAGGGCTAGGCAAAATATTAATTTCAAATTAAGAATTGAAACTTAACCTATAGTAATTTTGTTCAAGCTTTAATCAGATTCTTTAAACCATTTAACCATTTGATTTAATAGTGATTTACACAAATTAAAATGAAATAAACATAGATTGATGGATAGAGGTGGCTGAGCCACACTGATAGTCCAAATGACTTAAAAATACGAATCTGAGAGACAAATTGCTCTTTTCAGGGGAAATGTGGCGAGGGGGTCACCAAATTTTCCCCAAATCAGGCAAGGGGGTCGCTCATAAAATGCAGACAAGAGTGATCTGCTTTCTGGGAGGAAGTCACACCTTTTGGGCCTGAATGAGCGACCTGGTAGCGCCAGGTTTTTAGCCCGATACGTGTGACTTGGTCCGAAAAATAAAAAAATTTAAGCCTGAGCCAGGAATGACCGACAGTAACCTATACTGTGGCTAAATGGGATTTGTTTGGACTTAAGGAGGCTCGACTGTGAATTAAAATGCATAAAATGACAGATATAAACTAGATTTAACAGAAATTTGACCTAGGTTAAGAAAACAGAAATAAAAACTAAAACTTGGAAAGAAAATCCAGGGATCCTATCGGATTGACCTGGTATGGTCGCCAAATATGTAGTAGGGCTTTCACCCTTGCTACATGCAGGAACAACTCCCTTCCGTCTATAGTCTGGAAGGGTAGGGTTCCTATTGGTTGTGGAAGAAAAAACCTACAAGCAAGGTTAGGGCCTAACTGTAGAAACCCTGCAAAGAACTGTTAGAAGATGAAAGAGCTGCAAGAAACCTACAACCAAGCATGAGCAATAAACCTGCAAGCAAACTATGTCCGAAAACTACAATATAAAAGAGACAAAACACAAATATACCTTCTCTGGATGGAAATGGGCCACCATGCCCTAGCTTTGGGAGCACCTCTCAATGGAATGGGAGCTTTGGCTCAATGGAGAAATGGAAGAGACGGAGGGTGAATGGATTGAGAGGCAAATGGTCTCAAGGAACTCACACGGGTAGCATAATGATAGGGAGAGAAGGGATGTTTTGAGAGTGACCCCCACCCCTCTATTTATACCTTTTTCTTGAGATTTTAGGGTTTTAAGCCCCTGGTTAGGGCTTTAGCCCCTTTTTGGGGATTTAAGCCCCTTTCGGCCAATTCTTAGCTCCTTTGGGGGTTTTAAGCTCCTTTGAGGGGGTTTAGCCCCTTTTTGGAGGTTTTAGCCCATGTGAGAGCTATTTTGGGTCTTTTTAGGTGTTTTTAAGCCCTTTTTCATATTTTTGAGCCTTTCTGAGGGTGTGGGGGTCAAATGAGGGTCATGCATGGATGTCTTTAGGTTATAGGTCATGTAGAGCTCATTGGGGGATTTTTTGGGTTAACAAACATAGTGGATCCTGTTTGAAATACTAAAAATATTTAAATTACAATTATACTATCACCATTGTATATCACATTATATTTAGAAAATTTTAAAATAAGAATATATAGTCTTATAGGTTCAAGTGTTAAGATAATTCAATGACTCATACAAGCTTACAACATATATCAAGTGAAAAAAGTAAAATACAGTCATACTGGAATGGGTTAACTATGAACTTTAAATCTATTATATCGAGATTCAAAATTTTAAATGTCTACGGACTTGAACAATTAAGTCTCCACATTGTCTCCAACTTAACACTATTTAGAAATGTATCTAGATTAACACTGCCCAACAACAATGTCTCCACTATCCATTATCGAACACTCTTATCCTTGTACACTATAACAACCACAAGTTGAAGGATCAAACATAACACACATACACAAGTTGAATGCTCTAGTTGCTAGATAACACACAACCCATGGGTTCAAACTTGAAGGAAGACGTAGCTCAAATGGGTAATGGCATTAGGACCTATGTCGCACATGGTTTGAGGTAAGCTGGAACCCTTTCATATAGTAATAATCTCATTCTACCTATCATTTCACATAACACAAACACATATTGTGAGTCTCTCTCACACAACCATGAAAAAGACAAATTAGGAGGCATGGGAGGCTCTGTTTTAGAGGATGGAACATTTCCATTTAGAATTTCTATGCCTTTCCCTTCAAAGGAAACATTTGGGAACATACCCAATGGATTAACCCATCTTGTGAGAAAGGGTAGTGCACATCGCCTAGCATCTCTGTGTAACATTGAATATTTCAATAATAAACCATTATAAAGGCTACAAACTTAGAAATATTTAAACTAAAATAGTAGGTTATGGATGAGAATATTGTTGGCATGGAACCACTCTCAATTCTGTGTGTGGTTGGTCACTTGTATCTAAAGGAATGGGTACGACATAATCTATGTTTCTCCAATTTCTAAAACCATAACTTCTACTGGATAAAATGTCCAACAATTAAAGTTGGAACAACTCATTAACATGACAAACATATACAATAATCCCTTTGCAAGGATTCATGTGGAACGCTTCTCAATTTTTATTTTCCTATGTATCAACGACCATAATAAATTGTTCAAGTTAAAGAGAAACTTGGAATTTGGAGAATTGATGTACATCATGACAGGTAAGGTTGGTGATATGACACAATTTACTATCCCTTAATAGTGAATATAGGTAAAACTCGACAAGGTGTAATAAAATCTAGCAAAGCGAAACTATCAATAAAACCCTGACTGTAATTTATGGAGGGTAGATAGGAGAAAATCTCATACACACCAAGCATTATATCATATTCTAGAAATCAAGTTAATGCTTTCAATAAAAAAACCCAATAACAACCTTTTCAGTAAAAACACCAAATAGAGAGCAAGCTCACTAATCTAGGAGGCATTGTGGGTGGTAGAGTCTTCATGTTCCTAGTGTTCCTGGTGCCTGGTGCATTATCCCCCTCTTTCTAACAAAGATACATGTCTGGTAAGCAACCAAACCTAAAAAATTTCAAGCAGATTTAGCTTCGTTCCATAGCCCTTGCACCAATCCTAAATATGATATGAGCCAGTCTGTGACCTAACGGGAGGCAAAGTTCGTGGAGGAGGTGATGGGAGGCATAGTTCATGGAGGATGAGGGTATGTGAGTTTTGATTTTGTTTTAATTAAAAAATAATAATTTTGTTTAAAAATTAAATAATAAATTAAATATTTTTTATTTAATTTTGTTTAAAAATGTTTAATTTTGTTTTAATATTTATTATTTAAAAACTTACCTATCACTGATAATTATCTATGTGGGTTACATGTTAGGGCTAGTTGTGGGAAAGATGTACTATTAGGTGTAATACAAGTTAGGTTCATCTTTCATGTTAGGTGAGTTTCTTATATGTATGGGTGTGCATAACAATAGGTACATGGGTAGGCAAAGGTTAGGAGCATCATAATATTAGTTGCGTCCCTTATTTATTTTGCATTTTATGTACATGTGTTAAAAATGAATAAGTTAACTATTGGGTCATGTGCATGGGTTAGATGTTTATATAGTTGCATAGTTTGCATGCATTGCTCAAGTTTATTAGGTGCATTTCCCTAAGTGCATAGGTGTGTGGGTAGGTGCATTAGTTTATATATTAGGTAAATGGGTTAACTATGCGGGTTACATGTATGGGTTATATTTGTGCATATGACGAGTGCATTGATTCTTTTAGTTATGTTCTTAATGTGGCTACGCATGTGGGTTTTATGTGTCTCTTAGGATAACAAAATTCTCTTCTCTATGTCTAGGTCCATATCCATGTCCTAGCATAATAAACTTCAAAGCATTAATAGAAAAATCTATAAATGTGGCAACAACCTAACCCTTAGTCAATAACTTGCTAACATCATGATGATGATTGTGATGATGATGATTGCAATGATTCTAATGAGTATGAAGATGATGAGGAGGAGGATAGTGATGATGATGATGATGGTTATGATGATAACAATGAAGATGATGATGATGAGGAGGAGGAGGAGGAGGATGAGGATGATGCTGCTAATGATGAATATGATGATGATGATGAGGATGATGACAATGATGACAATGATGATGATGATGATGATGAGGATGACGATGACGATGATGATAACATTGAAGTTGTTGTTGATGATGATGATGATGAAGCTATTTATGATTATGGTGATGATGAGGAGGAGGAGGAGGATGCCGATGATGATGAATAGATGATGATGATGATGATTATGATGATGATGCTGAGGATGACGATGGTGATGATGATGTTGTTGTTGTTGATGATGATGATGATAACATTGAAGATGATGACAATGATGATAAAAATGAAGATGACGATGATGAGGAGGAGGAGCAGGAGGAGGAGGACGAGGATGATGCTGATGAGGATGAAGATGACGATGATGATGATGATGATGATGATGATGATGATGAGGATGAAAACAACGGCGGTGATGATGGAGATGATGATAACATTGAATATTATGGTGATGATGATGGTGATGAAGACGACAACAATGAAGCTAATTATGATGATGGTGATGATGCTAATGATGATGACAATGAGGATGGCGATGATGATGATGACAATGATAACAATGATGATGTTGATGATGCTAAAGATGATTAAAATGAGGATGAAGATGATGATGATGACAATGATAACATTGATCATGATTATAACATTGATGATGATGAGAATGAGGATGATGATGATGTCGATGATGATGATGAGGAGGATGATAACAATAAATATGATGATGATGACAATGATGATGAGGAGGAGGAGGAGAATGAGGATGAGGATGATGGGGATGAAGATGAGAACGAGGATGACGAGGATGATGATTATGGTGATGATGAGGATGACGATGGTGATGATGATGATGATGAGGAGGAGGAGGAGGAGGATGATGACGATGATGTTAATAATGATGATGATGATGATGACGAGGAGGAGGAGGATAGTGATGATAATGATGGTGGTGATGATGATAACAATGAAGATGATGATGATGATTAGGAGGAGGATGACGAAGATGATGATGATGATTATGATGAAAATGATGATGATGACAACGACGACAATGATGATGATGCTAATGATGATGATGACGAGGATGAAGACGATGACGACGACAACGATGACGATGGAAACATTGATGATGTTGATGATGATTATAACATTGATGATGATGAGAATTTGGAAATCATATGGTGTGTGAGAGAAGATGAATCCCACAAAATCCTAAATGATTTCCATGATGAACCATGTGGGGGGGATTATGTTGATAAAAGAATTGGACAAAAGATATTAAGGATGGGATACTTCTGTCTAACCCTATCTTAGGATGCAAAGAAATAAGTGCAAGCTTGTGATAACTATCAAAGGACGGGTCAACCTAATTGGCTAGATGAAATTCCATTACAACCACCAGTGTTGGTTGATCCTTTTGATAGGTGGGCCCTAGATTTTGTGGGGCCCATAAACCATCCTTCAAAGAAAAAAGATTATATTATAGTTTACATGGATTACATGACTAAAAGGGTGGAGGCCAAGGAATTAGTGAGGGTTACTGATTAGGAAGTTGTATATTTATTGTTTGAATAGATATTCACTCGCTTTGGAGTACCTAAGGAGGTGGTTACAGATGGAGGGCCACAGTTTGTGTCTCATAAGATCAAGAATATTATGAAAAAATATCATATTTAGCATAAAATAACTTCACCATACCCTCCATAGGACGATGGACAAGTGGAAAGCAATAACAAGTTAATTGAGGCTATTCCTACAAAGACTGTGAAGATCCATCACAAGGATTGGTCTGAAATACTCCCTGAAGCATTGTGGGAATACCACACCACGTGGCACAAGACTACAGGTTTATCTCCTTATGTGATGGTATTATGAAAAAATGTTGTATTCCCTGTTTAATTCGAGATTAAGACCTAGAGGACTGCCCTGGAGGCCATCTGGACTTAATAGAAGCTTAAAAGGGTCAGTTGAAACAATTAAATGAGCTAGATGATAAATGAGCAGCTGTTATACATCAAACTTCAGTGATTCAACAATAACATTCTAGGTGGCATGATCAATTTATCAAGAAAAAAAATGTTTCAAGAAGGAGACTGGGCCTTACCCTATGATTCACGGTTCAAAAGGGATTTTAAAGGGAATCTGTGCACCCGATGCTTGGGGCCATACATAGTGGACAAACTATTCAAATATGGTACAAGCTAACTGATCATAATCGATGAGCAATGGACACCACTACTTGCCAATGGTCATCGATGGTGACTTTATCATAAACCACTATCGAGGGACACATTTGTTTCTCGCATTTCCTTGAATCCATATTGTTATATGGTTAATGAAAGAGTTGATAAATAGGATTCTCCTCCTATTTTACCTACTATTTAACCTCTCTGCATATTTTCCATAGAAATTGTACATAAATAAATTTATTTGTTTGGTTTGATTTTTTGTTGTTGTTTGGTGTGTTTACCTATCTACAGGTACTGTGCACAGGAATATAGAGCAAGGGATTGATTAAGAAAAAAATCTAGAAGGGCCAATCAATTATTGAAGCATTGGATAACCCTCCAAATAATTGAATGCCACTTCACAAAGCTTTGTTGAGGACATTCAATTTTTCTACTAAACCATTGAACATAGTTAGACACCGTTGAAGTTTCATTTTTTCCGAATGAAACTCATCCTGCTAAAACCCCACAAATTTCTTCACTATCTGCTGAAACTCTGCCAATTTCTCCACTAATTTCTTCTCTATCTGCTGAAACTCCGTCAATATCCCACCTAATTTTCCAATACCTGCTGAAACTTTGCCCGTTTCTATGCCAATTTCATCGTTGAGTTCTTTGTTATTCATTGAAAATCTATCAATTTATCCATTAAGTTCACTTCTATAATTTCACCAACCCTTCAGCCTACACTACCCACGTGATTCATCAGCCTCCCTCCTAATCGATCAAAACTTGTCTAAAATATGAATCAAAGAAAATGTCAATGATTAGCAGTGATATTATCCTGTCAGTTCAACAGTTAGTACTACTTTTGCTACATCTTTTTGGGAAAAGCGCTTAAAGTATGCCACTATCCTCACTCACTATCGCACTCGATCCTCTGATTATTTCTACTCGCATTCTGGTATTCTCTCTCATTGGTTAAAGTGTCCTCGGTCCTGGCATACCATGTGTTAAGAGAACATATAAAAAATATGGAAATGTTGCAGCTGTCATTTCACCGGCTGTGAGTACTTATATGCATTAATAGAAAAATATCTCCTGTCACTCATCCCAATAAACAAGAATTCCACATCATCTCATGAAGGATCCACCTTGGTAAATACCATAGGTACACACTATTATTTATGAATATAACCTTGATATTGCTAATTTTTCAATGGTTAAACAAGATCTAATAACATTTAGAATCATAACATCATAACCATATACAAAAGGATCACTAAAAGAAAGAAAAGCACAACCACACAAAAAGAACACATAGATTTATCGTGGGAAACCCTCATGGGGAAGAAAACCCAACAAAAATTCCTTGATATAGAATTCAACCAAGTACAGTGTAAGACCTAAAGAATAAGACTTATAAGACCCCAAGAATAATACTGGACCGCTTGTTAACACCCAAAAAGTGTTCACTACCTCATCTACCTCACTACATGGCTCATTTGTCCATTTTCCTACCATATTTCCCTTAAAAACCCTGAAAATCCCACTAAAAAGCCTCCAAAAGGCCATAAAACCATCTAAAAAGCCTCCAAAAGGCCTAAAATGCCTCCAAAAGGCCAAAAAACCCCTTTTTTCCTCCAAAAATATCCAAAATTCCTCTAAAATAGCAAAAATCCCCAAAAGGGAAGAAAAAATATAAAATAATGAGGAAAAGGAGGATAAAACCCTAAACAGCTGCCCTAAACCATATGGTTTCCAAAACCATGGGCCAGCACTCCACCACTAAAAAACTATAAATTGGTGATGGAGACCCCTTATTTCACATCCACAATCATAAGCATCCTTACTCTGCCAAAACAGCTCTGGAAGCCCTAGCTCACCCTTGAGCTACTTTCACCATTGAGAGCCCCTTTTGGTCCATTTCCACCATCGGAGAAGGAGAAGGAGCAGGCTGGAGCTTGGAGCAACCGTCTTGGATCACTGCAAAGAGCTTCACCAACCTTCACATCGGAGGTAATATCAATATAAAAACCATTCTTTACATTTTGTTGTTTTGTTTCATGCATATATTTAGAGTAGTTCATTTTTCTGTTTAGCATTTTCATTTACATTTTACTAAACTGCTACTAAGGAGTCACTTCTCCTTAGTAGGTGCTCATTCGCACAAGCTAGGGGTAAAACCCTAGCTACAGTTTTGGCGACTCCGTTGTTTTTCTTTTGAATCTCTGTTTTCAGTTTAAAAAATTATTTAGCTTTTTCCTTTCGACTGTCCCTTTCGATCGCCGTAAACCGCATTTTTTCCCTCTGCAGTCGCGTCCTGACCGCGTCTTTCAGGCCTTTACCTGCGACCCGACCACGGCTCTCAGACCGTCTCCGGCGCCCTGCTGGCGGATTCAAGTCTGTTACCTGCGATCCGACCGCGGCTAATCAGCCCGTTTGCTGCGCTTTGACTGCGCCTGTCGGCCATTTTCCCGTGTCCCGAGCGCGACTTTCAGCCCCTTAGCTGCGACCCGACTGCGCCTGTCGGCCATTTTCCCACGTCCTGAGCGCGACTTTCAGCCCCTTAGCTGCGACCCGACCGCGTCTGTCTGCCATTTTCCTGCAGTCCGACTGCTTCTGTCGGCCAGAAAGACGCGACCTATCCGCGCCTATTTCCCTCAAACCCGCGGTCCGACCGCCCGATTTCGCCACAGACCCGCGGTCCTGTTTTTGAACCCAGCCCCTTTGCTGCAATATTTTCTGCATCTACACAGCCATCTTTTCCACCTACAGCCCTACTTCCTTACAGCCTTTTCTGCAACATCATTTCTGTTCCATTTTACAGAATCTGTTTGAAATTTCAGCATTTTAATTCAGAAAATTTTGCATGTTAAAGTTGTGGATTCAATATTATTGTTAGAAGGTTGCCCCTTTGTGTGGCACTTCTATTTCGGGTTCATCACCTCACGAGCACACACTCTGTCACCTAATTCAAGTGATCCTTAAAAAACTACTTAACTCAACCAATATTCTAACCCCACTTGGGGAACACAAAAGAATCTTTGTAGCTAGGTAGGATCGGGGGGATAGGCTTCCAATAACACCCCTCGGTTACTTACACTTGAGACATAGCTGTTGTCCAATTAGGGAACCAAAATCCCCTAGTACTTTTTGGCACGGTCACCACCAGTTTACCAGAGGGCCTCTCTCTTAGGAGGGTTGAAGTCGCGAGATTGGTTCCAGAGGCCTGAGTGGAATACCGCACTCCATTCAGTAACTGAAGGGCTATCTTTCGCAGTTCTCGGGATATCCCTGTATAGGGGTATTGCGGTAAAAGGACCAAACGACAGATTCACCTTTCTGGACGTGTCATGAACGGGGTATCTTAGTTGCCATTCTTCTAGGATTGACTTCCCGGTGTCCCTCCCGGTAGGGGGATATCTTAGCCACTTGGCTTTCCTATTCATATTGTCTGACTTGGATTTCATCACCTTGCAGAGGATATGTCTAGTTGAGTCAGAATACTTTTAGTTAGGTGTTTGCATGCTCCCTTACCTCCTTTTGGTCTAGTGAGTCCACCCTTTTTTATTTTTAGGAAACCTGCTGCTTGTTGGTATTCTGACCATTTATGTTGACACTCCACCTATTGTAGAACAGCTGTTACATTGGGTGTTTTGAGTTGGTTGTTGGCCTGAGTGCCCTATTTTTCGAGCTCTCCTTCTGCACACTCGGTTGCATTAGGATTTTTGAGTTGTTTTTCACCCACCTCAACCCACAGATATTTGACACCATCTGTCACCATTGAGTCTCCGAGACATTCTCGGCGCCTCAGGGGCGAACCCCCATAGCACGGTTCACTTGACACCACCCGTCATCGACACAGATCATCTTCACTTGATACCACTTATCATAGATCTCGAGCCTTGTCACTTGAATCCACTTGTTAGCGGCATCGGACTCCGTCACCAGATAGTGACGCCCCTTATTTTACCTCCGATTCTGAGCCAGAGTCTGAGAACCCCATTTACACTGCCCCTACTAGCCCCATGGCTGGCATGACTTCCACTCCCGTCTTGGTAGAGATCGTTGGTGGCACATCCACCACTACACCAGTTACCACACCCGCTTTGGGTATGCCCTCCACGGGGCCCCCATCTACTGTTCCCCTCACGGCACCTATTCCCGCAGCAGGAATACCTATTCCCACTCCATCAGTGGTTCACACTACCCATGGTGGTGCAGGACCGTCCTATATCATCTTAGTTCCCCCACTTAGGGGCAACCTCCCTAACACTACCCCTCCACTTGGGGGCATTAGCCCCAACTTGGCCCAACCCACTACCGTGTCACATCCTTCTTCTAGTTTTCCATTCATCGCTAGCCTCAACCTGCCTGACCTAGCTAGATTGACCAACGACCCTATCCGACATGACCCTGCGTGGCCTCACATGTCCACTAAGCTCCCCTATGACATCCCTAAGTTCGAGGGCAAGGCAAGTGAGGACCCACAAAACCACATTATGTCTTTCCATCTATGGTGTTCCTCCAACTCCATAGTGGATGACTCTATCCACCTCCGTCTCTTACAGCGCACCTTCACTGGCTCTGCAGCCAAGTGGTATATCGAGCAACCCCATGGAACCCATGCCACCTTTTCTTCCCTTGCATCAACCTTCCTGCAGTTCTTCCAGTTACCTGTCCGCTATGATGTGGGCGTTGAGATCCTCCTATCATGCAGACAAAACACGGCTACCCACATCACAGACCACATTCATGAGTGGCGTCGACGCCGTAGCTTATGCAAGATCAAAATAGACGACCGTATCTTCCTAGATTGGTTCCTCAAATCCCTTCTTCCTGTCATTGCTAAGGATGTGGCATCCGAAAGACCCCAGTCTGAAGAAGAGGCCATCCTTAAGGCCCAACAATTTGACCTTATTTACACCCAGTCGGGTTATCTCTATACCATTATACCTGACGCCCCTCGTGGCGAGTCTTCCCAGCACGATGCGCCGGGGGCATCCCACGCTGCCGACGGCATCATTGGCCGTGTCTCTTCACATCCTCAACCATTTTCCATAGCACGTCTTACCCCTGGCCCTTTGCAGGATACCTGCCAGTCTGGAATAACCAAATCGTATGCTCCCATGGCACACCACCATTCTCATGGACCCTCATGTCCACCGCAGTGTTTCGGTCATGCGACTCCCGCTTATGCCCCCCCGGTCGCACCTCAGCCCTACTACCACCAGTAGGCTGCACCAGCTCCTGCGCCTTCACAAGCCCAACCCGCTTATTACCCACCATAGGCAGCCCCTGCGGCAAACCCACAACCCGTTCCGCAGCCCTATCAACAACTCCCTCAAGTTGTTGCCCCTGCGCAACCTCCACCTACATATAATCCACCGCAACCTGCTCCAGCACCTGCGCAACCTCAGAATCCACCTATTGCCCAAGGGCAAGTTTACGCTCAACAAACCCGCAGCAAAACCAGAACAACCAACGCAACTAGGGCCAACAAAACTGTGACAGGGGCCGAAATCGTGGGAACAACCAACCTACAAACCAAGCTGGTCAACCCCCTAATCCCCCTGATAATAATAATGCGGCCCTTGCTAACCAAAACCCTAATCGCCCGCCAAAGCAGGTTAAAAACCCCAATTTGTGAACAAACCATCCTTGTTCTATTTGCGGGGTCTATGGCCACTACACACATTTTTTCCCACACATGGAGTGAGTTCAGCAACTTCGGGCTGAATATGCCCACCGCCAAGGGCAGGCGGCTCCTCAAGCACCTCCCAATCCCCCACAACCTCAGCAGCCACCTTTGGTGCTGCAAAACCCCTTACCAACCCAAGGCGTAGTGAACACCCAACCATTGGCTCCCCCTCAAGCCAACGCACCAACACAACAGCAAATCACTTACGCTGCTCCTGATCAACCCATGCATGACTCAGGTACCCACCACTTGTTGATGATGTCCTCCGATGAGGTCCACCTCTAGACTCGGCGGAACCAATATGGCTCCACCCCTGAAGCCCCTCCTGCCGATAAACCCACTAACGCTCATCCCACTGATCAGGCGTTACGTATACCTCCACCTCCACTCGATGGCACTCCCAAAGCACCTCGTTTTCCACTTCGCCGTATTAACAATAACCCCAATGCGCGCGCTGCGTCAAACTACAACATTGTTGATGACTTAGCCCAATCTCTCGCAGCCATGTCTACGTTAGAAGTCTTAAAAAATTTCCCTTCGCAGCGCAAGACTTTACTCTCAGCCATTGGGGCTATCGATCCAAATGATTCAAATGTAATGGCATTTGATTTGGACCAATCCGAACCCCGCATGCCTTCCACTTTAGAATTCCAAGTTTTTGTTTCCATTCGGAATTTTGTCATCCATCGATGCATTATTGATGAAGGTGCCTCTACATGTGTCATGTCCACCTCCATCTGGCAGAAAATGGGATCCCCCACTCTCGATCAGTCCTCTACTGCGTTGCGAGCCTACGACGGTCGTTCGGCTCAACCACAAGGCCTCTTAACTAACGTCCCTGTCCAGCTGGCTGGCAAAACTGTCCTCATCAACATCGAGGTTATTAATGAACAGCTTGATTATAACCTTTTACTTGGCCGTAGCTACATGTATGCCATGCGGGCGGTTGCTTCTTTCATTTTTCGTACCATGATGTTCCCTCATGAGGGACGCATGGTCAAGGTTGACCAACTCACCTACCATGATCCCAATGCCCCCGCGGCACCCAAAAATGTTCTCCCCATGGTTGAACAACCTGTTTCGAGTGCCACCACTTCAGTTGTTTCCTCTATGGGGCCCAGAGTTTACTCAGATGCGCCCATGACCTCGACCTTCCAATCTATTCCACCCCCGTCACTCGCCACTGACGAGTTTGACCTGTGTACCCTGTCCCATAATACGCGAACTCCTACTAATCAACCGCCCTTGTTTCCTAAACCCCCTTTTGTACCTAGCCACATTGGTGCTACCCCCATCCATCTCATTCCTTTCCTCTTCCCTCCATCAGGAGTAGTTAGCGCCCCGGTCATGGCTACCCTCAGCCTCCCTGGTTTAACCTTAGGATTACCCGTTTGGTATCTTTCGCCTCCCGTTCCCCCACCGACACCAAATGTCATCCTACAACCGGTGCAACCCATTGTCCCTACTAGTCAACCCCCCCCCGGTGTCGCTACCCCGTCGTCCTCCACGAACCCCCCCCCCTCCTCTTACCAAACCCACTGGGGGCAGAGGCCCCCAACCTTACTCTGCTATTCCACCTCCCAAGACAGTCAAAAACCCCCCTGTGTTTTGTGCTCCTTCCCAATGTCCTCAGTTACCGGCATTACAGGAACACATGCAAACGCTTGATGACGACCCCAGTATACCGGTTGTCCAACTAGAGTCAACCCCTAAGCCTCGCGACAAATCCCTGCGCACTAACCACCCCTGTGCCATATGCAGTGTTTACGGGCATTACACAAATCACTATCCCGATCTCCCCAATTACAGAGTAGCTCTCTATGAGATGAACAATATGGATCTTGAGACGGCACCACCCACCAGTGAGGAGATCCTCCCCCCGGTCTCTCCCCCTTTCGAAGAGATTAATACCATTTATATGATCTCTTCCGCCCCTACTCCCTCGTCAACCGATTTGACGACAGAAACTTTCCGTACTGATGAGGAAATCCTCGAGGCTCTCACCGCCCCGGAGTATCCCTGGGATGACATGCACCATCGTTCCTACTTCCTCCCAAATGAATCCTCCTCTAACACTGCTACCAAATTTGCAGTTGAATCCAAAGACTTCCTTCCCCCCAAGGTCGACTGGTTCAAGGACCCTATTCCTGCTCCTGACGCCTTCGAGGAGGGTAACATGGCCAACATCTCACCTGTCCTCCAAATTGATATCGCTGCCCCAGGAAGCACCCCCGAACTCATTACTTTAGGAGCCTCTTGCAGTGAGCAAGAGATTGAGGAATACAAAAAAAAATTCAGAGAATTCCGTGATGTCTTTGCCGGGTCCTATATCGAAATGCCCGGTCTTGACCCTACCATTATAGAGAACCTAATTGACACATGGCCTGATGTACCCCCCGTTCATTAGAAACAATGTCCCATTCATCCCTCAAAACTCCCAGCTGTCAAAGCAGAGATTGAGAAACTCCGCACGGTAGGATTCATTTATCCCATTGGCTATACCAGAAATGCCCAGTCTTGACCCAAATAGCTCGGTCCCTAACTGCGGCTGTTGAGCCTAAACCCGCAGTCCTTGACCGTGGTTCTGACCCACTAACCCACGGTCCACCCCACGTGGACCGTACAAAGAGTACCCTGGGACCCACTACCCCCCCCCCCCGAACCCAACGACAAACCAGGTATGAGTTTGACGGAAAACCTGTATCTCCCGGATCTGAAATCAGCCGGTCGGATCGTCCAGAAATGCCACCTTAGCTCTGGTCCACTCTGATCACTAGTCAAAGTCAAATAGTACAAATGACACTTGTCATGTTGGGCCCACTTACTATTTATAGTCCATTGACTTTTTTCTTGTTTTGGCCATTCTGAACCCATACGGAGTCCGTTTTCCGCACCATTTCCACCATTGGAATCAGCACGAAGAGACCGTACCAATGGTCACCTCGTTACATTGTTTTTTCTACGTCCTTTTTTGCCCATTTTTTAGACACCATTCGCCGCCTCAGTTTGCGTGCTCCTTCGGCCGTTCTCCTTTTATTCGCCAGATTCAATTTTTTGAGCTCGTGATGATGCTTGAGATCATTTCTCGCTCTCACATGATACAATTTCAACATTGTGTCCCGACACCTTGCTGCCTCGATTTGCACGCCACATCGACCACCATCAGATTGTTCCACACTTTTTACATGAGCCCTCCACTCCCGTCATACTGCAAATGTTTCGTTATTTTGCCGCCATTCATTCACCCCGCAAGGAGGCCCACCAGTGTTTCCCCTCACCCTTGTTCCTGGTCATCATAAATGTTCCTTGATTGAACACTTCCTCCTTGCCTGGCCATTCATTCTGTTCGGTATACTTTTATCCCTCACTTCAGAGTCTTCTTATTGCTTTCAGACTCCTTAAAATTGAAAGCAACCATGAGCATGAACTGTCCTGGGCTCGTAAAAACCACACGACAGTACCATTACATTACTTCAGAGTCTTCTTATTGCTTTCAGACTCCTTAAAATTTAAAGCACCCACTAGCATGAACTATCCTGGGCTCGTAAAATCCGCACGACAGTACCATTCCATCACTTCAGAGTCTTCTTATTGCTTTCAGACTCCTTAAAATTGAAAGCACCCACGAGCATGAACTGTCCTAGGCTCGTAAAATCCGCACGATAGTACCATTCTATCACTTCAGAGTCTTCTGATTGCTTTCAGACTCCTTAAAATTGAAAGCAACCACGAGCATGAACTGTCCTGGGCTCGTATAAATCCACATGACAACACCATTTTATATACACACTTCTTCTAATTCCCTAACCCATGAAGAAGTCCACCTGTGCCTCTTGGCGCTATGATCGATCCTCTCGGCAGCACCCCCAATCAGGTCGCCTTTATTCAGAGTATTCTGCAGTCTCCTGCCATTTTACCATAGCTTGAGTCTCCCTCAGCCCAGTTACTCTCCCAGATCCAATACAGCTATGACCCCCTTATCACCAATTAGTTTCATATGCTGCCCGATCTTCCCCTCCCTCATACTCTGAACAAAGGAAGTTTGAGTCCCCCACTCTACTTGCCCAGTTACTACCCCCAGTTTATCCATCCTGCCATTAGTACTATCACATTTTGGTTTTCCACCTCGCACTCCTGTCAAGGAAACATCATTGCCTTGATAGTTGCAGGTCTCCCTCTGTCGACGACAGCCCCTCTATTCCAGAGGATAGACCCAGAGGCCCCTACGCCTTGGACCCATCACCATCTGTGGTGAGTGCCTACGGACCATTTTTGGAGGAGTCATCATTGCCTCTCCGAATGGTTGTTTCTCACATGCTCGACTTCAGCACCTTGATCGCATCGTTGAGAATCGCGCAGGATTTATATCCCTTCCATTATTTGTCGAAGACCCCGGATTTCCCCCGACTCTAGCACATTGGTGAGTCACTTCGGAACGCCCAGTTATATGTTCCCGTGGATGTCCGGGCTGCATTGGCGATTGTATTTGGAAGTCACCCAGTTCCATGCTTCCTTGAGTACCCAGTTCAGTTTC